>CM028353.1:1367842-1453681 GCA_016618105.1 Dendrobium huoshanense
TTTTGAGATTTTAAATATTTATTCGGGGATCTCGGCATGCAGCGCGATGTCGACCCGAATAAATATTTAAAATGCCCCCAGTCTGATGGGAGATTTTGAAACGCATTCTTGCTATACAAGAGAATTTCAAAATATAAGTAAACATGCATTGATAAATATGCATATAAAATTTTGATCATCACAAAATACATTAGACATAATATTTTATGCATGATACTTCTTTAAATGTCGTCCGTTGATAGGTGGCATAGGCCTCTGACCGTTCAGATCGATCAACTGATATGCTCCTCCTTGGTACACCTTCTCGATGACAAAGGGACCTTCCCAATTGGATACGAATTTGCCACCAATTTTTCGGTGTGGAATGATTGGTCTTCTCAGCACCATGACCAATTCCCCTTCTTGAAATGATTGAGGACGCACCATTCGATCAAAGGACTTTGTCATTCTTCCTCGGTAGATTTCTAGATTTTGTTGAGCTTGTAATCTGATTTCATCGAGTGCGTCGAGCTCTTCCATTCTGAGGCGGGCATTTTGCTCTTGAGTGAGATCATTCTGAATTTCTACTCGGAGTGACGGTAATTCGATCTCCAATGGTAATACGGCTTCAACACCGAACACCAATGAATAAGGAGTGGCTTTGCTTGGCGTCTTGTAGGTTGTACGATACGCCCACAGTGCCTCTGTCATTTTCGTATGCCACTCTCTTTTATTCTTGGTGAGAATCTTTTTTAACAATTTCACCAGCATCTTGTTGAAAGCTTCTACCAATTCATTCGCCCTTGGATTGTATATAAATGAATATCGCCAATCGATTTTGTGCCGATCAACGAACTTGTAGATTTTTGTACTTTTGAATGCAGTACCGTTGTCTGAGATTATGCGGCGTGGCACACCAAATCTGTAGACGACATTGTGGGTAAAGAAATTGATCACATGCTCTGATGTGAGCTCTCTGAATGGAGCTGCTTCTGCCCACTTGGAAAAGTAATCCGTCGTTGCCAGAATGAAACGGTGTCCCGCTGATGAAGGCGGATCTATTGGCCCGATTATGTTTGTGCCCCAGCATTCAAATGGCCAGGATGCTACTGTTGGATGCAGAGGATTTGGCGGTTGATGTATAACATCACCATGGATTTGACATTCGTGGCATCTCTTAGCGTGGTCGATACAATCTCTGACCATAGTCGGCTAATAATAACCCATTCTCTTGATTTTAGCAGCCATTTTGGGACCTGATTGATGTGCTCCACAAAGCCCTTCATGGACTTCTGTTACTACTTTGTCAGTTTCCTTGGTCCCTAGGCACCTTAGCCACATTTGATCAAAGGCTCGTCTGTACAACATGTCATTGACAAATGCATATCGCAATGCCCTTTTTAGAATTTGTGCGGCCATAGACTTTTCTGTCGGGAGTTTGTTTTCCTTGAAGTAGTCAATGAATGGCTGTCTCAAATCATTTTTGACTTCAATATCTAAACAATGCCACCACGATTCTGAAGCTTGACTAGCTTTATGTCTCTTGGATACGTGATATTCTTATGGATAATTCTCCATAATGATCTAATGGAGAGGTTGAGGGTCAACTAGAGTTTCATCCTGCTGACTTGAATCTGAAATTCCTTCTGTCCTTGGGAATCGTAATAAAGCGGGCTCCAAGACCCTACGAGTGTAAACCCCGATGAATATAGGCCTCTCCTCATTGATGTTCGCCATTTCTTTGGCTAATTTGGCCAGACAATCTACTTTAGCATTCTGTCCTCGAGGAATTCGAGCCATTTTGACATTTGGTACTTGCTTCAGAAGCTCGAGGGCTTGCCGGTGGTAATGGGCCAATTCGACTTTACCAACCTTGTAGATACCGAGGACCTGATTTATCACGAGCTAAAAATCACCAAAAATTTGGAGATGTTGGATTCTGACATCGATCGCAATTTCCAGTCCTGCTAATAGAGCTTCATACTCGGCTTCGTTATTGGTCCGAGGTTCAGTCAAACTGAATGAGAATCTCATTATACCTCCCTCGGGTGCTACGAAAATGAGACCGATGCCTGCTCGGGCTCTTGCAATATTTGGAGGTCGGACAGGTCTAATAGATGATGCCCCGTCAAAGTACATCTCCCAAAATGGTAGCTTTTCATTTTCCTCAACCTGCATCATTTGCTCATCGGGCAAATCATCATTTAGTGGAGAATCAGCCGGGATTCGATGTGCAGCGAGAAAATCTGCCAAGGCCTGTCCTTTTACCGCCTTTTGTGGCATGTATATGATTTCAAACTGCAATAACAATACTGCCCACCTGGCTAAACGACTTGTCAACGCTGGTCTCGTCATCAAGAACTTCAGCGGATCGATCTTTGATATCAGTGTAATTTTATGGGATATCATATAGTGGCGGAGTTTCTAAACTGCAAAAATTAGCGCCAAACAATGCTTCTCAATAGGAGAGTAACGGCTTTCAGCTCCAATCAACCTCCGACTGATATAATAGAGCGCATTTTCTTTTCCATCTTCATTATTCTGGGCCAATAGTGCTCCGAGGGACTCTTCTAGTGCAGCTGTATACAGTATAAGAGGCTTCCCCGGAATTGGCGCTGCGAGAATGGGCGGATCCAACAAATATCTCTTGATGCTATCAAACGCCTCCTGACATTCTGCATCCCATTTGAAACGGACATCTTTCTTCATTAATTTTGAAAACGACTGGCACCTACCCGATAGATTTGATATGAATCTCCGAATGAAAGCTAGTTGTCCTTGTAGTGAGCGAAGCTGTCGAAGGTTATTTGGAGGTGGCATCTCCGTGATTGCCTTAATTTTGTTGGGGTCGATCTCTATTCCTCGATGACGAACAACATACCCCAGGAATTTGCCGGAGGAGACCCCAAAAGCACATTTGAGAGGATTCATCTTCAGATCGAACTTTCTGATTCTCTCAAATACAATTCTGAGATCTTTTAAGTGATCATTTCGACCAAGACTTTTGACAACAAGGTCATCTACATAGCACTCAACCTTCTGATGTATCAAATCATCAAATATGTGAGTCATCGCCCGTTGGTAGGTGGCACCAGCGTTCTTCAGGCCAAAGGGCATGACTTTGTAGCAGAAAATCCCGATGGGCGTCCTAAACGATGTATGTTTTTCATCTTCGGGCGCCATTTTGATTTGATTGTATCTTGACGATCCGTCCATGAAGGAGAACATGTCGTAGTCGGAAGTGTTGTCAACTAGGAGTTCGGATACAGGGAGTGAAAAAATCATCTTTTGGGCACGCCTTATTGAGGTCCCTAAAGTCAATACAGACACGAATTTGCCCATTCTTCTTCTTCACTGGAATGATATTAGCAATCCAATCGGCATACTTTTCTTCTCGGATGAAGTCTGCCTCTATTAATTTCTTTGTTTCAGCAATCACTTGTTCTTCAATCTCCAATCTCATTCTCCTTGGAGCTTGCTTAACGGGTGTTACATCCGGTTTGATTGCTAATCTGTGAACTGCTACGTCAGGGGATAAGCCAGGCATCTCAGCATATGTCCAGGCAAAGCAGTCCCTGAATTCACAGAGAAGTTCTTTTATTTCTTCTATTTGGCCTTCGGGTAGTAGAGAACTAATGAAGGTTGGGCGAGGATCCTCCTCAATTTCCAAGTTGACTTCTTTTAGTTCATCCATAGTGGCTGCCTGTCCACCATCTTCAAGCTCTTCCGGTGCAGGCTCGGCTTCTACGGGCTGCTCATCATAATCATCAGCCTCGTATGTCTCTTCAGCAACATCATCCTCGGATTCAATTTCCATGCATGTGATTGCCTGACAAGTCTCTTTCCGGAGGAATTTTCTTTTGATGAATCCAATACCTTTATATGCGTCTGTATCCTTCTGCCGTAACGGACGCGGACTCCTCCCATACCAGAGGCCCAAACTTGTACGAAGTTGTCGCTTGGTGGTAGAAATATTGACTTGTTTTCGTAGCATTCTCTGAATATTTTCGGTATTGAACCTAGGTAGCCTCGTAGGAAATAATTCCTCGGAGTCGAGGAGCATGCAATCCAATCATGATTCTCCTCTTCGCGAACTCCCGTGGAATATAACACATTCTTTGGCACAGTCCCATTTTTACGGGGAGGCAGATAGAGAGTGGCAAGTTCTTCAACTTTATGCACCTCGCGCGGAATAATTTCTTTGAAGTGTTGTAAAGGAACACGCGTGACTACAAGTACACTATCTGAAATTGATAGGCTGTCAATTCTTCTAGAGAACACATTCTGCACTGTGTTCATGTAAATGGAGTCGTAGTCATAATCATCATTTGAAAATTCAACATGCCTACTCCATTCATCCGTGGACTGGCATACTTTCCGAGATTTAGCAGGAGTAACATCATCTTCATCTGTATCACTCCCAAGATGAGGTATAAATTTCTTCTCTTTGGGAATGGTCAGCGCTTTGGGAAGAGTCGGCACTGCCTTCTTTCTCCCCACCTGCTTTTTTCTACCCTCCAGTTCAGGTCGCTTTGTACTCTTCGAATTTGATACTTTAGTTTCGAGAGAGCTCGAAGACTTTTGCTTCTTTGGCATGAAGTACCGTGCATCTTCATAAACTGTTGCTTCATGAACTGTGAAGGGTTGAATGTCACCAGAGATCCTGAACTCTTCTCCATCTTTGAGATACTTCATACACTGGTGTAGTGTTGACGGGACAATACCATATTCATGTAACCAGGGACGACCTAGTAGCGCCTTGAATGAAGTATCCGCATCAATCACATGGAACTTAGCTTCTGTGTGGAGCTCTCCAAATACAAGAGGGAGCATGAATGATCCAAGGGTCTTCTGCCCTTTCTCATTGAAACCATGCAACATCAACTTATCTGGCACGAGGTGTTCCACATCAAGGCAGAGAGATCTCAGTGCTTTCAAGCTTATCAGATTTATGGAAGAACCGGGATCGATTAGGATTCGACTGATAATCAGCTTATCGCTCTCTGCAGTAATATACAAATGACGATTATGGTCTGCAGTTCCGAGCATCATGTCTTCTTCAGAGAAAGTAATGAATGGCTCATTTTGAGCTTACAGAACCTCAGTCAAATTACATTCAGCAAAATACGCCTTGTATCTTTCGGGATCTTTGAGAGCCTGAATTAGAGTCTCCCGAAGGTCTTTAGACATGACCAAAGCATCGTATATGCTGAGTTGTGCAGGTATTTTTCTCAGATGTGATAAGATATTATAATCTATCCCATTGGCTGAAGTCTTCTTTTTATTATGATCTTCAGGGATAATGTCATCATTGATAATTATCTCTTTCTCCTTGTCTTTGTTGGAGACCCCTTTCTTCGGTGGAGGCGGTAGTATCTTGTCGCTTCTTAACTGCACTTGAGCAATCTCCTCCGGTTCAGAGTCATTTAACGGAGCATTTTCTTCAGAATCAGCCATTATTGCATATAGGGACTCATCTGTTGATTCAGAATCACCACCTAGGTTTATATGTCTCATCCGAGACGCTATGCTAGGGTCTGATTCGTCTCCCTCTGGAAAATACAAATTTTCCTCTGAACTGTAATCCATTGGCAACACCATCATACAGGATTCAGAGAGTACTTCTTCTGTGTATTCCTCTTTTATTGAGGTACTCGACGCCACTGAGATGACCCGACATACTTCTTTGGGGAAGAGAATTCTCATCATCTCCTTCAGCTTCATCAATTTTAAGCTCCGCCATGAAGTCAGCAAGCTTGATAGGTCGTCTCACAGTCTGGTAGTACTCATCCAAACTGTCAATAACCCTCTGAGTTGCAATCTTTTTCTCCTTGGGCTTCTTCAATTTGGTCTTCCTCTTGGAGGATTTCACCTTTCCAGACTTTGAAGTACTAACTTGATTGGAAAACTGTTTTGAAGTAGAAGGTCGTACCTCCGGCAGTGCCTTCAAATCTATCATTGGCTCAATAGAAGACTTCCACTTTACACCTGAAACTCCTTCAAGCTGCTTCAACATTTTCAGTCTTCTTAGAGACCGCAGTTTCCCACTGTTCTTCTTGACTTGGCTTCTTTTTGTTTCTTCTTTCTTCAACCAGGGGTACGGATAAGGACGTGACTACCCGAGCTGATTCCTTTCTAGGGTGAGACAACACATTGTTAGACAATGTGAGTTCCCCTTTTTGATATTTTCTTTCAATCCAATCCTTGAATATGTAGCAATCTTCAATAGGATGACTGAGTACCCGATGATATGGGCAATAATTCGGGTCACCAGTGTGCTTCGACTCTTCGGGCCTCTTGCATTCAGGCAGTTCTAAACCCGATTTCAACACTTGTCGAAATAATTTGGCGACATTTTCTCTTTTGAATGAATATTCTTTATTCATTTTATCTTTGAGGGATTGGAACGTTCTATCACCAGTTCCTATTGCCTGTCTTTGGCCTCCAGCTTGATAAGTTCGTGGTTTATCATTGCCCCCAAATATCAGCTTTGGCTGGGGGTTGGGGTTGTAGGCCTGTTTGGGCTTTTCTTGATATTGCATCGACTGTTTGCCCTTGTCTACATTGTAAATCACCTGCTTTTCTCTATCAGCTCTGGAGAAGAATGTAGAGTCGGCATCACCCCTTCTAGCACCCGGGGCCTTAGCCTTCTTGGGCTTATCAGAAGGATTTTCTGATCTGGATAAATTCAGTTTTTCAAATTTGGCCACTCTGTCGAGCAAGTCTTGAAATGTGTTGATTGTCGCCATGCACAAGAAGGGTTGCATTTTGTCATCAATATTACCCATTAACAACTGTACTGCGTGCTCTTCTTCGAGTTGCTGCTCACATTTCATGCTGAGGTTGCGTCAGCGAGTGATATATTTGGTCACTGACTCTTCTCTCTTTCTCTTATCCAGAGCGAGGTCAGTGATCGTGATCTTCTCAATTGCACTAGCAAATCTCTTCACGAACATATTTTCTAATTCTGCGAAGGTTTTCACATAATCATTCGGCAGTTCAGCATACCATTCGAAAGCAGTTGCTGTCAAACTGCTGACGAATTGTCGGAAGAGTAGGGCGTCATTTCCTCCTGTATTCCCACAGGTTGCTTTAAACTGAGCCAGGTGCTGCCTGGGGTTATTATTACCATTGAAAGTGTTGAACTTTGGTACATAATACCCTTTTGGGTACGGTACTTGGTCGTATTCAGCAGGATACGGACGACCTTTGCCCACCAACTTTTCTGCTTGATCGACGGCTATAATAGCCCTGATCTTTTCTGTGATGATTCCTTCCAATTGTGCAGCAGTCATAGGCTCGGAAGTACTTGCAATATTCTGTGGGGGTGGGCTGACGGATGACATTATGGACTTCGTTGCCACCTTCAAGAGTGCCCCGTACTCCTGATACTTGAGGCATTTGAAAGTTTGGAGGATCCGGAGGAGGATTGGGCATGGCACCAACAGCAACAGTTTTCTGCATCATCTACATCATTGCTCCCATCTGAGCCATCATCTCAATCATCTTCTCATTTAACTGAGAGATTTCTCTGTCTTTGGCCCTCATTTGTCGCCTCATTTGTCGCCGCATTTCAGCAAGTGTGACATTTTCGGCACCAGAAGGATTCTCATCTACTTCCTCCACTTCTTCTTCTTCTTGAGAATGACGACTTCTGCCAGTGGTGGACCCTTCTCTACGACGACGACGATATACTTGTCGGGGTGGCGGTGTCCACTGCTCTTCATCTTCATCGTCATCATAATTGGCACCATCATCGATGTCTATATGTGTCACCATATAAACAACTTCCATATCCAGAGTGTCATTTGTTTCTTGAATTTCTTCTTCTAAATTTTCCTCTAGAAATTCATCAATATTTTCTTCTAAATTTTCCTCCATAAATTCATCAATATTTTCTTCAATATTTTCTTCCCCTTCAAGGAGTTCTTCTTCCTCTAGATTTTGATCATCTATATTTTTCTCCAGTACTCGGATCTCCGAGCGGCGACGCCATTGGATTTCCGGCTCCTGATTAGGCACGGGGACTTCTTCGATCAGTGGGCTGCGATCGAAGTTAGTCTCTTTCTTTGGAGGGGATAAAGGGAGACGGGATCTCCTGGAGGATTCTCCAAGGTGTCTACTGTCTGGAGGAGTGTCATTATGGGTCCTTTTCGGGGCCCACTTCTGACGTTGTTTGTAGACTTGGGCGAATCTCCGGGAAGCCTCACCAGATGTCACGCCCAGATCAATTCCTCTTTCTTTTCTTTCTTTCTCATTTCTTCGAGGCTTTGGCCTCCAGACTTGTTTTCCTTTCCACCGGGACCTTTCAGCAGTGGATCCCTGAACATATGGTTCAGGTGTCACACCCTGATGTTCACTGCATGGGATATATCTTCTTTCTCTTCTTTCCGGCACAGCAGATAGGCGTTCCCTTGGCGGAGTTCTCCTGGCCTCGATCATCAAAGGCTGTTGGAACTTTTTCTTTTTCAGACCTTTCTCCTTTACAGTCTTCAGGACCCGATAGACCTGGGATGAGAGAGTTTCAGGTCCCTTTCTCTTTGAAGGAGCTGGAACCTCCTGTCGTTGCTCCCAGAAAGACTTCTTCAGCTCACCAGTGAAGCTATTCCTTTTCACCCATTTTAAATCAGAAAACTTGTTCCGGGTAAGAACATTGGCTTCAGGCACTTGGGCCGACATATTTGAAGGGTGAACAGGGAGTTGTTGTTGCTGAGCTCGAAGTTCAGCGTTCATCTTTCTCCTTTGCCTCCTTGTTGGCCTTCTCCAGATGAAGATGCTTCAGCATCGTACTTTCCAGGCGCAGATAACCTGGTCGGCAAAGTAGTGGTGTTGGCAGTCACCACGGAGATTCTTCCGTCAGCCACAATCCTCTTGGTTGATGGGATTTCAGGCTGTGACAGCCTCTCAAACACAGAAATCCTCCCACGAGGAGTTTCAGCAGTAGGTCGTTGTACTAGCAGATGTACATGACGGACAGGAGCATTATCAGCATTGAGTCTTCTGACAGACTTCTCAATATTCATACCATTCGCAGGAATGGCGGCACTCCTTGCAGCAATCGCCGGGAAGTCAATGCTACCAAACTGGATGGTAGCTCCGGCATTTCCAGTCTCAATAATAGCATTTGCCAGCTGAATCCTGGCTCCTTGTCCCAGTTGGACAGTCATCGGCGTGTTCTATAGATCCATCTGCATGAATGAAAGGCAAGGGTTAGTAATTAGAATCTGATACATCACCCCGCACCTTCAAAATGCAGAGACTTGCACAGAACACTAAAACAAAAATAGACCAACAATGATTAGCATAATCAAGCAATAAAAATAAATTTAAAATACTGCTGAATGCCAAATGAATTTGTCAAATGATCATTTTTAGAAAATTCAAAGTTTTGAACTGTTAAAGGATCATTTTGATAGACTCAAAATTTTGAGTACGATTTGATATAGCTGCTACTATAGCACTGAGACGACTAGACAAAGATGGAAAGAGAAACCAATCCCTAGCGAAGTCGCCAGAAATCTGTGGGCTCCAAAAATTCGGCCCCGGCCTCCGCTAGCTTTTCTTTATTCGGCGAGTGAGTTTTAACGAACTAAGTTCCGAGGTAAATTTTCGAAGGCATATGGGTTTGTAGATAAGACACTACCCAGAGATTTCGCCCTCATTTTATGAGGACTTTATGATCTGAGTTCTGGTTTCCTATAGGCGCAAGCCCCTATAGTTAATTACCCCTCTCGATCACGAGAGAACTTTCGATTAAGGCTAGTCATCGATCAGATACGTAGAATATACGTATTATCTGGCATATAGTAGCAGCAATGGATATGAAAATTTAAAGATTTGGATTGGGAAATTTATTGGTTTTGGGAGATTTAATATTTAAAATATAAATTTCACCATCTTGCACTTAAAGCGGATGGTGGGGGAATTGATAATGGACCCGATCAAGATCCCATGATTCCGTCATCCCGGGCCATCATGGTCCCTGGTCTACTTAGTCAGAGGAGGTAGTCGACCCAACCTGACAGAAGGATCCTTGTCGGCAGCCATGGGTTGCTTCGTCCAAGGGAACCTTGTAGACCTGGGTTGGATGTTTGTCTAAGGGGATAAATTTAAATCCACCTTAGCTAACAGAGGGCTTTGTTCCCTATCGATCATATCCTATTGATTCATATCTCAAGGATTTAACGCCATTAAGGAACGTATTGGCTCTGGCCATAACCGCTATCTGTGGTGCCATTTGGCGGCAAAACCACTCGGTTCAGAGGGCCCCGAGTCATAACTGTTTACCTGCAGTGCCATTTGGCGGCGAAACTGCCGGTTAGAGGACACGTACCACGTCCTTACTGACAAGAGATTGTTCGAGAATGGATCCTAGTGATATTTTCGACTAGGCATTTGGCTCTTTGTAAGCTAAAGTTTATTTGAATTTATCCACCTCGACAGACTGTTGCGGAGGATGGATGGATTTTGCTTTAAGCGTTGGGATGGATAGATTTCATATTTATAAATATTTTTGGGATTTTTTGAGATTTTGGGATTTTTGAGAATTTTTTTGGATTTTGTGGAGTTTTGGAGTATTTGAAATAGACTTTTGATATTTGGGAGATGTTTGAAAATATTTGGGGAACCCCTCCGGTTGAGATCTGCATTCAACACGGCCATCATCGGGGTGTTCGGGGGTCATTTCTTTTCATGGATTGAACCTTGTCAACTCTATCGGGCTGTCGACAGAGGATCGGGTTTTGTAGTCTTCGTGCCTTTATTAGTGAATTCATATTGTTGTAGGCCTTGAAGGCCTAATATGAATGTTTTAAAGCAAATATACCGGTCGCCACAACTTTATATTTGCTTAATGGTTCGAATCCTGTCGACTTCTATTGACCCGTATAGAAGGATCGGTTTCGAATCTGAATTCACTTGTCGTCACGTGTGTACCAATAACACGCTCGCCGGGGCCCATACGGGTTTTATAATTATTTTTACCCCTTTTAGTGTACATATGTGTATACAATTTATAGTGCACGTGCAGTGGTACTTTGAAATAATTGTAGACGCCTTCTGTCTGCTTGTACGAAAGTTACAAATCCGGTGGCGTAGCGTTGTAGTTGTGGACGTCTTCTGTCTGCTTGTATGAATGTTGTTGATCCGGTGGCGTGGCGTAGCAGCTTCTGAATAGACTTGTTCGATGCTTTGCACAAGTAGACTGTCATGCACTATTTATTAATTTTTGTAGGCGGGTCATAGTGCACTAACTAATCTCCTGCTTTATACTTATAGATATTTGTAAATGGCCCGTTGTATACATCACGAGCTTCTCATAGTGACTCATTATCATTTATATTTGATATAGTCGTATTACCTTTTGTTGGGGATGATGCATTAAATATACAACAAATCTCCTACGACAATTAGTAGGATCTTTCATATGTTGTACATCTTTCGTCTCCACTTGTAATGAATCAATGTGTTTGTTAACCATTTGAATGTTAATTGATCGTAGTATTGCGTTACAAGCCACTTGTCGCTGCTTATGAGCGAGCCATTACGCATTAGTGAATCTCTTTTATGCTTGCCCTCAAATTACAGCTTGCTGATTGTGTAACAAGTACTCTATATCGACCCGTAGGGACTTACATCTGCTATAGTCTTTCTATACTTTCCCATAGATGACGTGTTGAATATACTCTTGTGTTTGTAGAGGACCAATCATATCTATTGTATATCTACCAATGTTGCTTGCAAGTGAATGGCCCTCTTTGCTTGCATTGATTACAAGCGTATCGTAGTATTCAATGTATGTTGCATATATATATTTACAGGATACATAGCACTTGAGAATACATTGACCTATCATTGCATATTGGTCCTTTAGCACTTGTAAGGGACTGTCTTTCATTTGCCAATTAGCTAAAGTTGGCTAAATGGATGTTGCAAATCAAATATCATCATATAAAAATTTCATATCAAGTTTGAAATGAATTTGTGCATGAATCTTCACTTTTTTTGTATGACATTTGAATGAGTACTTTACCCTTAAATTAAAGTGACAACTCCTTATCACTCCTTTGGAGCTTTGATGTCATCATTCAAATCAAGTTCTACTTGATTTTTAATCAAATGAGACTCAAGATACAAGTTCAAGTTTGAGTCAAAAATGTTCAATCAAATTCATTGTCCAACTCATTCAAGCTCAAATAGGTTATCTCTTGTTCAAACCCTTGTTGCATTTGAACCTATTTCATGTTCAAATTCATCATATGCTTAATGTCATTTGATTAGAGTCCATTTAAGTCCAAGATGAGTTCTTTGCATTTGAGATCAACTCGTTTGGACTTAGCTTGAATTTTCAATTTAGTTTAAATTCAAGTTAATGTCATTTAGTCTAAATCAAGTCCACAAGTCTGTCATCGCTTGTCCAAGTCTTTGTTCAAGTCCTCGTAGTCTTGCCAAGTTCAAATGGCAAGTTGAAGTTCTATGTCCCCTGTAGTCCAACACAAGTATTTTCTTGAGTTCAAATGCCCAAGATCATGTTCCTCTTTTCTTTGTTCATTTCGAGTTCTAGTTTTGATTTGAGTTCCTTATAGTTCAAGGTTGATTCAAGTCTTTGCTCACATAAGTATGAGTTCAAGTTCAATTAAAGCTCAAATCAAGTTTGAGTGTAGTCCTTGTCTTATAGAGTCCAAGTATGGTTTGGTATGCAAGTTCAAATCTCCTTTCTTGAGTTTTCTTAAGCCATTTGCTTATTTATCCAAGTTTGATTTTAGTTCAAATGATGTCCAAATGAGATTCAATATTTTTTTAAAGTCCTTGGATTTTCAATCCAAATTTCGGCAGCCTCCCGGCGTCTCCCCCGTTTAGAAGAAAAAACAAGAGGCAACCATTCCCCTCGACGCTACGTGAGTGCTTCAGGTAGGTGTCAAAAATGACACCGCGGTCGCGAACGTATTTTTTTTATCCCCGCCTGCTACGTGAGCATTTAAGGGTGTTTTGTTTGTTGATTATAAGAAGAAACAGGTGTTAGAAATAAGCAGGATTTCCCCCCTCTGCACCAAGTGGGCGTTCGGGGGTACTTATATAAAAATATAACAAAATAAAAAGACATTTTTTTTTATCCCCTTCGCCGCAAGCGTCGCACCGATTTTCCACCCTAAACGCTACTTGAGCGCCTCGGGGGTTTGCCAGCTCGTTGCAAGCTTTAAAGAGGGATTCTTAAATCATCGCGAGCCTCGCACCGGTTTCCCACCCTAAACGGTACGTGAGCGCCTCGGGGGTTTGCCGACTCGTTGCAAGCATTGAGAAAAGAACCTCTTTTTTTTAATTATAATTAACAATAGTTAAAATAAGTAATTATAATTAAATTTAATTAATTATAATTAATTATAATAAATATTGATTAATTATATAAAAAAAATTATAATGACTTAATTAATTATAATCAATTATAATTAATAATTAATTAGATTAGAATAACTAATTATAATTAAAATTAATTAATTATAACTAATTATTGTTATTAATTAATTATCATTTAAAAATAATTGACATATAATTAAATTAAGTAATTATAATTAACAAAATTAATTATAATTAATTATAATTAATTATAACTAATTATATTAATTATTATTATTATTAAAATTTTAATAATAATAATAATAAACAACAAAAATAAAATAAAATAAAAAAAATCAGCCTAAAGGCTGTTTGGTCAGGGGTTTGGCCGAAGATGCACGGGTAAGGGAGAAAGTTGCCTTCACAGCCAGCGGCTTCCTGTTCTTGCTTCCGATCCAAATAGGAAGGGAAGGTAGGTCGGGGAAGCTAAGCCGAAGCAGCGACGAAGAAGGCGGAGGGGTTATGTCGGCTGAGGTAGGATCGGGTAAGGCTATGGAGTTCGGCCAAGTAAGAGCTCGGCAAGAGGAGGTCGGGGCTGTGGTTTGAGGTGGAGTCGGTCAGGGAGATCGGAAGGGAGAGGGCGACGGGATCGGCTAGGAGAAATGTCAGGTAAGGATGCTCTCTCTCTCTCTCTCTCTCTCTCTCTCTCTCTCTCTCTTTGTGTTTCTCTCCGAGATCAGGGCTCACGGTCGGGAGAGAGCAGGAGTTCGTGCAAGCAGCTACGGGAGTCGAGAGGAAGGAGGCGAGTGTCTGTGGAGTTGGGAGAGGAAGAAAGAGGGGAAGTCGAGAGCAGTCGGAGAGGGAGGTGAGCTTCGGCTGCGGGAGGAGAGTTGGAAGAGTCGAGAGCAGCCGAATGGAGGTGTCTTCCTCTCCTATTTAACGATTAGGCGTAGCGTCGTTTTGAACAACGGTCGCAGGATTTGCGGGAATAGATGTCCGAGGTTCCAGCCAGCAGGATATCGGGGATTTGGCAGGGATTTGATCGCGAATCAGAGCAGAGTGTCGGAAAATCAACGGGATTTCCGGGATTTCTTCGATCAAACGAGGTATGCGGTATTATTTCATTTTTTTTCTTTGGATTTATTATGCAGGTCAACAGATTTCATCCTAACTCTAGCTTTTGAAAAACCCCAACTATTAGGGCATGCAAAAACTTCTTCTAAAAAGAATCCATCTTCACAAAAAGACTTCCTAGCCCCAATTAGAAACTTTTCTACAAAGGCATCTTAAGAGAAAATCGAAATCGAATAAAACCCTAGATTTCAAAGATCCATATTTTCATAAAAACTAAACACATTAGGGTTTAGAAACATCACACTACCCTTCCCTAAACTTTTCTAAAAGAAAAATCATGTTTTCTAAAAACCCTAGAAATCTTTTCATCCAAAAATCTTGAGGAAGAGATTGAAAATCATTGTTCTAATGCATACCTTAGCCTTCCCTTAATCTCCCCTACAATTTTCCCCAAGTTTGGCCGCCGGAAACCGCCGCCGGAGCCGCCCGATTCCTCTCCCGTCGCCTCCACCCGTGCGCTCCCTTCTCTCTTTGTCCGCTCGGTTTGGGCAAAAAGACCGAATGAGGGGGAGAGTGGGGGGTTCGGTTTGCCTAATAGGGAGTAATGGGAAAGGCCTAAAGACCTAATTGCCCTCACTTAAGTAGATTTGGCTTAAGAAAGGCTTAAGGGTAGTTTGGGTATTATGAGACTTCTCTTAATTTTAATTCCTAAATTAAGCAAAATTAAATATAAGTTCTATACATCAATTTCTTAGAATTTTGCGTAGAATTTTTCAAAATTATTTCCATCGAAATCCGACAACCACAAATTTTTCACTTAAAACTCGTCGCGACGCTTTGAAAAGCGTGCGAGGTCTAAAACAACGTTTTGCGGGTTTTACAAAATGAATGGATGTAATGGTTAGATTTTATTTAATGTTTATATATAAACTTAAAGGTTGATATTTGAATTAGTATCCATGATCTGTTTTGTTGAAATATAAAGCATATAAATAATTAACAGGTTGATATTTGATTAAATTGTAATTTAGTAGAAGTAACCCGTTTACTGGTTATGCTGCTGAACTTTCGAGAACCATTGGAGGAGCCATGACAATAGAACAGACAACAAATCTTATCTATTAATATGATGTGCAATAAATGTTATGGTACTTCCAAGTAGTTATAACCAAATTTAGTTATAAAATCTTAGAAAGTAAGTTGTGATGAATAATGCCATCTGAAATATAAAGGTTAAAAATTTTCTAATAAAAACCAAATACCATAAGCATCTTTCATATGACGTTCTAGCAGAAAAACAAAATAATACGAATTTTGACCAAACAATAGATATCTGTTAAGAATCTTAAGGTTTAAACAACGAAACTTTCTCCTGGATCATGAAAACAAACATCAATCAGCATATTTGCTTTTAAAAGTTTATTTGATTAAAATAATAAAAGCATTTTCAATTAAGAACTATGGTAAGATCAATTATAAGGCAGTCTATACGTACACAGCCTATTTGAGCATACCTTTCCATCGTTGATGAGCTCCTGAAAGGCCCTGAGCTGTTCAGCAAAAGGCACACTTGGTCTCCATTTTTCATAATTGTATGCAAATTCACCAAACAATGGAACATATCGATCTGGCCTGATGAAGTACCATAAATTACACCAATAAAAATAAAGAAGAGAATTCAGAAGCGGCAGAGTGCAAAATCAGTAGAATATTTTATTATTGATTTGCCAGTAATGCAAAATTGTTATGCAGCAGCTAACCGTATCACTAACCAACACTATTTTGTAGTAGGCTAATGAGGGTTGATCACTAATGTAATCAATTGATGGATGGGAAACACTTATAAGATTATTGGAAGAGTATGGTGGAGTTAAGGTGAAGACAAAGTTTATGCAGTTTAGATGTCTTGACCACCAACTCATTAACCCACGATCTCACTCCCATTCACAGCACTCACACACACTAAAGACCCCAGCCGAAATTGCTCGACCCCAGAGTCTCTCGTTTTCTAGGTACCTCAAGCAGGAACTATAATACCCAAAATATTCAAGTAAAGGCAAGTATAAATTTTCTTTAAATGTTAATTGAAGCATATGTTACTTATGAAATCAATTGTATAGCATAACTAGTATAAGAAATAACAGTTACATATGTCACAGTTCTTTATTTCCACTAGAGCCTCTACATTCCACTAACCAAGCCATGCATTGGCTGGATTAGATCCCACAGCTGGAAATTTTTGGGAAACTTATATTGGGAAAAGCACTAGGGATTATAATATAAAATAATCGAAAAAAAGGCATTAATGTAGTGGCTAGAATTTCCCCGAGTTATGCAGCATTAGTATTATTCTCCCATTTTCCATCAGCTGGCTTAGTGTGCGAAGGAGCTGCAGGATGTGGAATGCTATGGGAAGAATTCCATAAATTTTTTTTAGCAAATTAAGGTAAGGTAAATTAGGCAAATAATTTAGTTAGTGGTTGAAAACTTTATTTGGCTGAAACCAAGTGCAGTTTGTTGTTTATCTAAGGCTACTTCTTTTAGTTGCTGCAAATTCAAGAAACAATTGTGGAAGTACTATTGTTTGCTGATGGTAGTTAAAAACAGGTTAAGGTTGAAGTAGTAGAAGAAAACATTAAAGAAGAGAACTTAGAAGGAAAGGAAAAGAATTTTATGGAATGAGAAAGAGTGAAATTGAGATTGTATACAAGAGGAAAGGAAGACAAAGTCTAGGAGAACAAATTCTTAGCGAGGTGAGATACCCAAACGAGATTATAAGTATTAGTAATATTCTATAATTGCACTTCATCTTTATTATGTCTATGACCGCATGCATTTCAGTTTATTTTAGTTTGTTTTGTATAAACATGGACGAATATGTATAAAATTGTTTATGTATGAAGTTATTTTTATCAATGTTAACGATTTCGTAAACATAAAAGGTTAAATATTCATAAACTAATGAATGAGCAAAAAGGTAACAAAAGGGCAGGTAAAGGGCAGCAGCAAAAAAGGACAGCCAAATGACAGCTAAAGCACAGCTATAGGGCAGCAAAATGACAGCAAAAGGGTAGCTAAAGGGTAGCTAAAGCGCAGCAAAAGCGCAGCTAAAGAGCAGCTAAAGCGCAACTATGGATATGTCATGAGGGCTAAAAATGATTACTATAGTGGAAGTGAATTAAGTTATATATGGGGAATAAGCCCGCACAAATAAAGACGAAAGACCCGATGAGGTAAGCCTACACTCTCAATTCTAGAAGTTTTAGAAAAGCTTTGTTTCATAGAAGATGTGTATTGTATTTGAGGATTATTTGAGGTATATTATATATGCTTCCTATTCTGAATATCTTGATGTGATATGATTAGTTGTGTTAGGAAAATTGAATAGACTATTTTTTTCTTACTTCAGAACGGGAGTAAGTAAGAAGGTTTGTTCCGATTCTCCTTCTCTATTACACTCTAGTTTAATTGTAGGAGGTTAAAATGGGGTGTGACAGGAACCATCCCAGACGCCCACTCGCCCCTCTCTCGCTCTATCTTTTCCGCACGCAGAAACCCCCAGCTTGTCCATCACAACTCACGCGACCTCACCTACATGTAGCCTCCCACAACTCCAACCTAGGTGTCACATGAGAGACCCAAGCCCAATCCTTCTCTCCCTCACGACTATCCCAGACGCATGCACATAGCCTCCCGCGACTCGAACCCAGCCTCCCGACCTCACCAGCATGCAGTCTCCCAACCTCGCCTACATGCAGCCTCCTGCGATTCCAACTCTAACAGTCAGCCGACCCAGCCTTCCATCCTCTGACCCGCACGCGATCCCATCTCTCAATTCCACTACACGTGAAACCTAATCTCACACCTTCATTCGATCGATCCTAACTCGATTACTTTCAGACTACAGTTTCTAAGTCTTTTCACTGTACTTTCACATCTAGATCACTTCCCCTCATCCGGCCAACCACAAAAATGTCGTCAGATGACTACATCCACATTAAAAACCACAAGCCACCATTCTAAACCAAATGAGTTACTCGACACAAAATCGGAAGATAACAGAGAAAAAGATAACATGTATACATCTTGCCTGTATGCTTAAAATACATGTATAGAATACATCTCGTCCCATTATCTCTGATCAGGCCAGGAAGAACAAAAAATTTATGAAGAATCTACGTTTCATTGATCTTAAATCTGGTTGGGAAGACTGAAAATTATATGAAGAATCCATGTTTGTTGTATCTTTAATCCGTCCAAGAGAAGAAAATGAAGACGCTCTGTCCGTCGTATTTTTGATCCGTCCAGGGAAAAAGAATTAAAGAAGACCCCACATTTATCGTATCTTAGATCTAGCCAAGAAGATTGAAAGGCAAATGCCTACACGACACCCCCCAACAAAGGGTAGATGCTAGGAGGATGCCAAAATTTTAAACAATAAAGGACTCCGTACATAATAAATTTTAAACAAATTTTTTACCTTTTCAATCGATTTGAATGATGGAAAAATAATCTAATTCAATTTGGAGTTGGCTCGATATATGATGCATGCAAATCAGGTCCTATATATTGTTTATATAGATAAGCCTCCCAACCTAGAAAAAATTAATATACTAAATGGCAAAGCTACCGTTAAGTTCTCTAGAGAATTAATAATTACCTTAATTCATTGCGATTTTGCACTAAAAGAAATAGAAAAATTGCTTAGACCATTCGCAAATCATGAATGTGTTGGCTCAAGAAAAATAGCACGAATGCATGAATCCCGCTTTGCAGCTGTAGGATTCCATTTCTGATTCAAGCAAAAATTTGGGAAGGTCCCCAAATTTTTGCGATCAAAAGCTAAACTTCCTAGGATAAAAGAAATTACCTGAAATTCTCAAAAAGACACAAAATACGACAATTGAACCAAGAAACAATTTCACTTTATAATATAAAAGACTTACAAACTTTTGACGCTTACAAACGACAAAATAAAGACACAACGAGTTTCATAAAACTGCTTGCCAAATGTTGAGAAGAATGATACAAGTGAGGTGGATACTTGCGGGAAGCAGAATGAGATTAGAAGCCAAGACAAAGTATAGCTCGCAAGCTATAGAGAGGAAAAGAAGGTTAAGGACATAGCTCGCAAGCTATTCCAAAGAAAGAAGAAAAACCTCTCAGGTTTTTATCCAAAAATCACATTATTTTCCAACCCTTTTTCAAGCCTCAAATCAGCCCCTATATATAGGAAGAAAGGGGGAAACCAAACAGCCATTTTCCTTTATTCAAACCAATAAAAAAGAGGGAAATGAAAGGTCAAAAGACACCACAACATCCCACAAAAATCTGCACATAAAAAACCAAAACAGCCCCCAAAAACTGCACAGAAAACAGGAAATAAAGGCTAAGGGATATTCCAAACAACAGCAGAAAAGACATCCCAAAAATCATCCAAATACATCCCATTCCAGCTTACAAGGTGCAGAACCAGCAGAAACCGAGGAGGCCAGGAAAAGGGGGCGGAACCCCAATATGTTCTTCACGGGAACAACAACAACCAGGAGAAAACCAAGAGGAGAAGTCACGGGAACAGCAACAGCCATGAGAAAACCGAGAAGACAGGGGGAAGGAATCAAAGGGACAAAAGCTAAGGGAAATGCACCAAATAAATCCTCAATTAATTTCAGATTTATGAACTGAAAGAGTAGAGACTTAGCATTCATGAGCTGAATTTAGAAGGGAATATTAAGGCTCACCAAAAATAAAATCCAATATGTTTTGCCTCCCCCCCCCCCCCCCCCCCCCCTGCCTACATCAAATTCTCCTCTGATTGAAAATACTCATCTCCCGATAAGCTGCCTTCAAAATTTTGGAGATCAGGCATTTCAAATTCTTGAATTAGAATGTCATACTTTCGTTTAATGGCATCCATTTCTCATTCAAATTCGGACAGGAGTTGAAGTTTCTTTTCTTCAAATCTTTTGGCACTTGAGTGTAGCTGATCTTGAATCTTGATAAGCTCGATCTGTATCGAATCTGAGGATTTTTCTTGTGGCAAGATCCATTGGCTTTTAGGATTAGATTCTTCAAAATCTTTTGGCTTACTTTCTTGCTTGCTTTCCACTTGATGTTTATCCATATTGACTTAAAATAAAGGAAGACCCAATAAAAACTTAGATTCACTTGACACCACAGACTCACATGACACACACGACAACTTGCTCTGCTACCAATTTGATGCAAGTAAAAATTTGGTAAGGGCCCCAAATTTTTGCGAGCAAAAGCTAAACTTCCTAGGATAAAAGAAATTACATGAAATTCTCAAAAAGACAAAATACGACAATTGAACCAAAAAACAACTTCACTTTATAATATAAAAGACTTACAAACTTTTGACGCTTACAAACGACAAAATAAAGACAACGACTTTCCTAAAACTGCTTGCCAAATGTTGAGAAGAATGATACAGGTGAGGTGGATACTTGCGGGAAGAAGAATGATATTAGAAACTAAGACGAATTATAGCTCGCAAGCTATAGAGAGGAGAAGAAGGTGAAGGACATAGCTGACAATCTATCCCAAAGAAAGAAGAAAAACCTCTAAAGTTTTTATCAAAAAATCACATTATTTTCCAACCTTTTTTCAAGCCTCAAATCAACCCTTATATATAAGAAAGGGGGAAACCAAACAGCCATTTACCTTTGTTGCATCCTGGAATATTCGCGACGGTAGAGAAATATATAATTTAATGTCTTAGCATTGTATGAAGATCCAGCACACACACAGATAAAAAGAGAGGGTGTATCATTCACTAGAGACACCAAGATTTTTATGTAGAGACCCAATGAAAAAGGGGGAAAAATCACGAGGCCTAGCCTAGTTTGAATGAATCCAATAGTATTGCAGTTGATTACAAATGAGACCCTTTTTGGGGGGAATGCCTTAGCTTGATGCACATCTTATACAGTACATTACATGATGAGAATACAAAGAATCACTGCTGATGTGTTTGTTTGGTCTGAAGGACTATAATCAGTGGGCGACGTAAGTCGAAAGTACCGTAGTCGACAGGCGACGAAGCTCGAAAGGACTGTAGTCGATGGATGACATAAGTCAGAAAGACCGTAGTCAGTGAGCAACGGAGGTCGGATAGACTGAAGTCGGCAGGTGACGTAAGTCAGAAGGACCATAGTCAGCGAGCAACGGAGGTCGGAAGGACCGTTGTCGGTGGGTGACGTAAGTCAGCGGGATCATTGTCTGACGACAAATGTATGAAGGATGGTGTCAGGTAGACATCCAATAATGGACATAAATCCATCATTGGATAGATGTCCAGCAAAAGTCCGACAATAGGCAAAAGTCCGGCGTCAGGAAGAAACTTGGCAATGAGCGAAGGTCCAGTGTCGGGTAGAAGTCCAACGTCAGTTGGAGGCCGAGGAGAACTCCGGCGTTAGATGATATTAGGGCAGAACCCCAATGTCACTTGGAGTTCGGGTGAAACTCTAGTGTCACTAGGAGGTCGGGCGGAATTCCGACGTCACTTAGAGGTCGGGCAAAATTTCAGCGTCACTTTGGCGGAGTTTCGGCGTCAGGCGGAACTCCGGCGGTGGTCGAGTTTCTTCCCTCCTATCCTTCTCTTCTTCTTCTCTTGCTTCTTCCTTCAGCCCCTTCTCAAGAGAAATAAAATGTCCATTTATAGATATTCTGGAGTGGCATGGCCTGTAAATAGATGAGAGATGAGGGGTAAATGGGGAATGGTTGGATGGACGGCCGATATTGAATCCCTTGATTGTGTGCCGTTCGTCAGACATTTGAAGGTCCTAATGATGTCGAAATTTGGCAATCTTGGGCTCGTTGGATTCGTCTCGTCAAGCTGCTAGATTTGATTATAAGAACATCATATTTGGAAACTGTTTGGTAACTAAAATTATGGTTTGAACTTTCCAACAGCGCTTCAGGTGCTTCATTTGGACTCATTTGGGCTCGGACTGAGTCGAATTTGGTGTTGTTGGGTTCGTATTTCCGAGATACTCAGTTTGACTGTAAGTTTGTTGAAATCAGAGTTCAGGTGATCTCAAATTTAATTTTTCAAGTTTTTGGCTTGATTTTGCCTCGAGATTTGTGCCCGATCAAGATAATTTTTTAATGACGTATCAATTGCCCCCTATTTTCGGACGTCGAAGCTCTGGAAGTCCGAAAATACGTGTCACTGTATTTTAAAAGTACTAAGATACTTCAAAATTAAATTTTTCCCCATCTGATCTCTCTCGGAGAAATGCAAACTACTAATAATTTTCATCTCATGCTCAACAATCTTAGCATAAGTGATCCATTGGTGTTGCTAATGAAGCCATTGAGAAGTATCGCCTCCTTAAACAAGCTTAGTATCTCAAATAATGATGAGCTGGTTTCATTTCCAAATGTGACGGAGCAGTGGATTCTAAAAGCTTGGCATTCTCTTTATGAGATAAAATTTAGATGGCTCAAATCCTTAGTCTCTCCCTTCCTCCTTGAAAAGTTTATCTTCACTTTATTATGTATTGAACATTATATGCTTCTGAAATTACCGAACCTTACTGCCTCTTTAAATGTTTATCACACCGCCAGGATGAAAAGCCACGTCCAAGCTATTTATTTATTTATTTATTTTTTTAGTGAAGATAAGGGGCAAGCGTTTGTGAATATTCCTTTAAATTTTAGTGAAGATAAGGGGCAGGATGAATAACCGTCCCCTCTAAACATCATTTTTTTTTAATTTCAAAATAAATTTTTTTAAAGAATATTCATTTAATATTCTTATTCCAATGAATATTCCTCCCTCTCTTTTCCCCTATAAATAGCACCTTAAGGCAAGGGAAAAATTGCTCCTCTCCTCCTCTACTTCTAATTTTCTTACAGTCGAGGCATTCCGCTGATTTATGTAGGTGGTTTTCCCTACTTAAATCGGCGCCCCTCCTCTTCTACAGATGTTAGAATTTTATTTTCTTTCACCTTCTTTCTCTTCCGTTTTTCTTCCTGCTCTAGAGGTCTTCCGCTGTTTTTCATGGGTGACTTTCCCTACTTAAAATCAGCGCTCCTCTTTAGTATAGAAGGGAAATTTTTCTCCTTCCAACTTTTTCTCCTCTGGCTATCTTCTTACAGTCGAGGCATTCCGTTGTTTTTCGTAGGTGACTTTCCCTACTTAAATCAGCGCCCCTCCTCTTGTACAGAAGTTCGACCTTTTGCAGTTATTTATTTTCTTTCTTCTCCCTCATTCTAACTTTCTTACAGTTGAGGCATTCCCCTGTTTGTTATAGGTGACATCTCCTACTAAAATTCAGGGCCCCTCTCCATATGTAGAAGTTAAAATTTTTGGAGTTGTTTATTTCTTCTCATCTGATCTTCTTCTTACATTGGAGGCATTCCACTGTCGTAAATACATGGCATACCCCTATCAAGCTTTAGTGCCCCTCTCTTGTGTAGAAGGATATTTTTTTCTTCTTATTCTCATCTTGCGAACTTCTTCTTACATTTGAGGCGTTCTACTATCGGAGATAGGCGGCACTCTACTATCAAGCTTCAGTGTCCCTCTCTAGTGTAGAAGCAGTCACGACTCACGATGAAAGATTATCTTCTTAATAGAAAACCCAGATAGAAGAAAATCAATTATTGCTTGTATGCGAGGGTGATTTGAGAAGATTTGACGATAATGGTGTCCGGGAGGAGAACTAGAAGTGATGAGTAGATCGGGAGAATTTTGATGCTGCTTAAGCGAAAGTCTGTTGACGATGGATGATCGAGCTAAAGTCCGTTAGCGGTCAACAACCGAGTGTAGAGCTAAAGGAGAGAATTCGAAGGTGCGCTGCAAGTAGCAGTCGAGCGACAATTCGATGATGGTTGAAGTAAAGGATCACTGACAAATATCATACGAAGAACCGATGATCGCGGATGTCCAGTGGCATTTTGCTAAGGCAATATGCATCCATATTGACATATGCAGACATCATATATTCTTTTCTTTGAAGAAGTTGTAGGAGATGCTTTAATATGCAATAAAGAAGAAATCACTAAATCCACTAAGGATTTGAAGTTGCTTGTTGTTTGATGATTGTAACTTGTACGGATGATACCAATGTACCTTTTGCTTTCGGATTCTTACAAAAATGAACTTTTTGTATACTTTTTTTCAATATAATTATAATGTTATTGTATATGAAGTTGAGAATTTATCCTTCGAAAGAAGTTGAATTATTTATGCATCTTTGAGGCATACTTTGATATACTAGATAATGTACTTTTTTTAGGCTCTTTGGCCTGCTAAGAATCTTTGTAGAAGATGTCGAGAGAATCTATCAAGAATATATGACCTATCCGAGATTGTATGTCAGAGCCTCGCTCGATGACGTTAACATATACGGAAGAGGTCGAGAGAGTCCACCAAAGATGTGAGACCTATCCGAAGTTGTATGTCGAAGCCTTTGCTCGACGATGTTAACCTGAATGGAAGAGGTCGAGATAATTCACTAAGGATGTTAGACCTATCCAAGGTTGTATGTCGGAGCCTTTGCTCGACGATGTTAACCTGTGTAGAAGAGGTCGAGATAATCCACCAAAGATGTGAGACCTATCCGAGGTTGTATGTCAGAGCCTTTGCTCGACGACATTAACTTGTGTAGAAGAGATCGAGAGAATCCACTGAGGATGTGAGACCTATCCGAGGTTGTATGTCGAAGCATTTACTCGATGACGTTAACCTATATGGAAGAGGTCGAGAGAATCCACCAAAGATGTCAGACCTATCCGAGGTTGTATGCCCTAACCTTTGCTCGACAACATTAACCTGTGTGGAAGAAGTCGAGAGAATCCACCAAGGATGTGAGACCTATTCGAGGTTATATGTCGGAGCCTTTGCTCGATGACGTTAACCTGTGTGAAAAAGATCAAGAGAATCTACTTGCGGGAAGAAAAATATGACGATTGGATTGTCAATATCGTCCCTGTAAAGAAGAAGAATGGCCAGATTCGTATCTACATCGATTTTAGGGATCTCAATAAGGCGTGCCCAAAAGATGATTTTTCGCTCCCAGTATCAAAACTTTTAGTGGATAACACGTCCAATTATGATATGTTCTCCTTGATAAACGGATCATCAGGCTACAATCAAAATCAAAATGGCACCTGAAGATGAAAAACATACATCGTTCAGAACATCTATAGGCATTTATTGCTACACAGTTATGCCCTTCGGCTTGAAGAATGCTGGTGCCACATATCAAAGGGCGGTGACTCGTATACTTGATGATTTGATTCATCAAAAGGTCAAGTGCTATGTGGACGACCTTGTTGTTAAAAGCATGGATAAAAGAGATCAGGAAGTATGATCTAAAAATGAATCCTCTCAAATGTACTTTTGGAGTCTCTTCTGATAAATTTCTGAGATACGTTGTTCGACATCGAAGAATTGAAGTCGACCCCAATAAGATCAAGGCAATCATGGAGATGCCACCTCCAAAGAACATTCGACAACTTCGTTCTTTACAAGGACAATTAGCTTTCATTCGGCATTTCATATCGAATATATCGGGCAGGTGCCAGCCATTTTCAAAACTAATGAAGAAATATGTCCGCTTCAAGTGGGATAAATAGTGTCAAGAACCATTTGACAACATTAAAAGATATTTGTTAAATCCTCCTATTCTTGTAGCGTCAATCCCGGGGAAGCCTCTTATACTATACACGACAGCACTAGAAGTCCCTCGGAGCATTATTGGCCCAACATAATGAAGAAGGAAAAGAGAATGCACTTTACTACATCAGCCGAAGGTTGATAGGAGCAAAAATCCGCTACTCTCCAATCGAGAAGCATTGTTTGGCCCTGATCTTCGCAGTTCAGAAGCTCCGTCATTATATGTTATCTCACAAAATCACCTTGATATCAAAGATCGATCCACTGAAGTTCTTGATGACAAGACCAGCATTGACAGATCGTTTGGCAAGGTGGGCAGTGATACTCTTGCAGTTTGATATCACATATGTCCCGCAGAAGGCAGTGAAAGGGCAGGTGTTGGCAGATTTTCTTGCTACACACCCTATTCCTGCGGATTCACCACTCAATGATGATCTACTTGATGAACAGATCATGAATAATGAAGAGGAGATGCTACAAGTATGGGAAATGTACTTTGATGGAGCATCATCAATGAAACATGCTCGGCCTCCAAATCTTGAAAAAGCTCAAGCCGAAATTGGTCTCATCTTCGTAGCACCCGAGACAGGCATAATGAGATTCTCATTCAGCTTGACTGAACATCGGACCAACAATGAAGACGAATATGAAGCCCTAATAGCTGGATTGGAGATCGCAATCGATGTTAGAATCCGAAATCTCCAAATCTACGGTGATTCTCAACTTGTTGTGAATCAAGTATTGGAAGTTTATAAAATCACCAAGTTTGAGTTGGCCTTTTATCATCGGCGAGTTCTTGAGCTTATGAAGCAAATTACAATCTTCAAACTAACCCAAGTTCCCCGAGGTCAAAATGGCGAAGCTGATTCCCTTGCCAAATTGGCTAAATAAATGGCAAATACGAATGACGAATGGCCCATCATAATCATGGTGCATAATCGGCGGATCCTAGAACCAGCAATGTTACAATTCTCGTAGGCAAAGGGAATACCAAATTCAAGCCAGCAAGATGCAACTCCGGTTGATCCTCAAATTCCCTAACCAGTTGATCTTGAAGACCAACTTAAAGAACACCAAGCTCCTAAGAAAAGATGTAAGGCCAGTCAAGCTTCAGATCATGGTGGCATTGTCTAGATGTCGATGAAGAAGATGACTAGAGGCAGCATTTCATTGACTATTTCAAAGAAATTAAATTGACAACATACAAATCACTAGCTGCTCAAATCAAGAAGAGAGCGCTACGATATGCATTTGTCAACAACACATTGCATCGGCGTGCTTTCGATCAAATGTGGTTAAGGTGCCTAGGGACCCGAGAAGCTGATAAAGTGGTGGCAGAAGTTCATGAAGGACTTTGTGGAGCGCACTAATCAAGTCCCAAGATGGCAGTCAAAATTAAAAGAATGGGTTACTATTGGCCGACCATGGTCAGAGATTGTATCAATCACGCTAAGAGGTGCCAGATCTACTGTGATGTTATACATCAACCACCAAATCCGCTGCACCCTACAATAGCATCCTGGCCATTTGAATGCTGGGGTACTGATGTTATCAGGCCGATAGACCCGCCATCATCAGCAGGACATCGCTTCATCTTGGCAGAAACGGATTACTTCTCCAAGTGGGCAGAAACGGCATCATTTAAAGAAGTTACATCCGAGCATGTAATCAACTTCTTTACACATAATGTTGTCTATAGATTCAGTGTGACACGCTGTATAATCTCAGACAACGGTACTACATTTAAAAGTACAAAAATTTATAGGTTTATTAATCGGCACAAAATTGATTGGCGGTATTCCTCTATATACTATCCAAGGGAAAATGGCTTGGCAGAAGCCTTCAAAAAAACACTGGTGAAGTTGCAAAAGAAGATTCTCACCAAGAATAAAAGAGAGTGGCATACGAAAATGGCAGAAGCGCTGTGGACGTATCGTACAACTTACAAAACGCCAACCAAATCCACTCCTTACTCTTTAGTGTTCGGAGTTGAAGTTGTACTGCCATTGGAAGTTGAACTCCCATCTCTTCGAGTTGCTATCCATAATGAGCTAACTCAAGAACAAAATGCTCACCTAAGAATGGAGGAGCTCGATGCACTCAATAAAATAAGGTTGCAAGCTCAGCAGAACCTAGAGATCTATCGAGCAAAGATTACAAAGTCCTCTAATCGAATGGTGCGTCTTTGATCATTTCAAGAAGGGGAATTAGTTCTGGTGCAGAGAAGGCCAATCACCCATATAAAAAAATTGGTGGCAAATTCATATCCAACTGAGAAGGACCTTTCATCATTGAGAAGGTATTTCAAGGAGGAGCCTATCAACTCATCGATCTGAATGGTCAAAGGCCCATGCCGTCAATCAATGGCCGATACCTGAAGAAATATTATGCATGAAATTGCCTAGAGAAACGTTATGTTTAATATGCTATATATTTTTATACATTATTGTTAGCACATGCATTTCATATTTTGAAATTCCCGCATTATGAGAATACATTTCAAAATCCCCCATCAGACTGGGGGCATTTTAAATATTTGTTCGGATCGACATCGCGCTACGTGCCGAGATCCCCAAATAAATACTTAAAATCTCAAGATTCCAATTCTATTCCACTTTAAAATGTCCCTACAAGACAGAGGGCATTTTAAATATTTATTCGGATCGACATCGCGCTGCATGCCGAGTTCTCCGAATAAATATTTAAAATTATCAATTCAAATGCTCTTTTGTAAAAGGTCAGATCCAACAAGCCCAAATATAACCAGATCGTTGGCTGCTCCGTCTACTCAACAAGCCATAAAAAAGGCCGTAGTAGAGGAATCCCCACTTCGTCAACCCGTTAGTAGGAACTGTGGGAAGAACGAATGCTAATCTGACTCGACAAGTTCAAGTGATCGTAGTCTGCAAAGTTCTCCAAAATGACTGGAGAATCAAAGTTCCAATGGAAAGATGAGTCTCGAGCAACTACCGAATGTTCGTAGGCTCCAAAATTTAAAATCACGAAGGATGACTCCAAATATGGCAACTTCAATAAAATCAGCATTAGAAAGCGCAATTACCATAGCTCAAGTCTGAAGCCTGAATGGGTGTAAGAGGTACGATCCAACAAGCCCAAATATGGCCGGATTGCTAACAGATCCATCTACTCAGCAAGTCATAAGAAAGACCGTAGTAGAGGAACCCCCATCTCAGCAACCAGAGGACGAAGAGCTGTCAAATCCTAGCTCTCCTGGTCTGATGAACTCAAGTGACTCAGATTAAAGTCTTCTCAAGTGGTTAATAATCAAGGTACTACTTACATTTGGTGCTATCAACTGAATCCAAAACCTGCAAACCCTTCAACAAATCTGTAAAGCACAAAGTGAGGATCAAAAGAACTTTTCTTCAATAAGTCCGCCAAAGCACAAATCATAGGACCAAAGAAAATTATCCCAAAGTTCACACAAAGCTCAAAGCTGGACTACGTGGATTCGTCATCAACAAGCCCGCAATGCACAAAGCTCTGGACCGATGACTTTTCGCCATCGACCTAATACAAATCTAAAGGGTTTAGGTCACCGGCATTTACTCCTTCATCAAGCCCGCCAAAGCCAAAAGCAAAGGGCAAAAGGCATACGAATATTCTGACAAGTCAGTGAAAACAAATCAGATAACCCTTCACCAAGTCCGCAGTACAAAGCATAGGGCAGAAGGAATCAAATTTTCAGGGCTCAAACCAAAGTCGCAAAATGAGCATCCTGGATGACTTCTACAAATGTCCCTAAAGACTGGGGGTATTTTAAATATTTATTTGGGTTGACATCGTGCTATAGGCCGAGATCCCCAAATAAATATTTAAAATTTCATCAAGACGTCAACCATCTATGGATGTATCTAAAAGAGCATTGAAGAAAGACAATCCTAGTGTGACATCTAGAACAAATATCTAGAGATCCACATAGTCAATTAGCATGCAACAAACGTGGCCCGCTCCCGCAAATTGGATCATGGTCGCTTAAAGGATTTAGTTTATGTGAAATATAATAGAGCATTGATTCGGAGATTCAATCATCGTGATGTCATTGATCCTATTTCTTTGACTGAGATAGATGATGCAAATGAATGGCTAACAGGAAAATTAGGTGAAGAGTCTGATGAAAAAAATGACTTTATTGCTGGAGAGGAAGATTTAAATTGGACAAGTGTTGCTAAAGCTACTGGTGTTTATGATAAAAACTATAATATTCAAGAAAGATCTATAGAGAAAGAGAAAGAATCTTCAATTAGGCATGATGTTGCTATTGAGAATGATGATGAGGGTGATGAAGAGGATTATGAAGTAAGAGACAATGTTGAAGAAGATAATGAAGCTTTTTTAACATTTGCTAATGATGATTCCCAAAAAAAGTAGATTAAATTCTTATTTGATCTTTTAAAAAAAGATTGTAATATTTGAATTATGAGATATTTGGATGTTACTTAGTCGAATTTATATATGTTATGATTGTCTTTTATTAGTATAATATTTTGTCTTTTATTTTTAATAATATTTCATATTCATGCTTATTATTTTATAATTTTTATATAGCTTGCGTCATGTTCAAAATAACGTGCGCCGCGCCATGCGCTATGCGCCATGGTGCGCCATTCGCCGTTAACAAGTATGATACAGACCAAGATTGTGAAAATCGAATAGGACAACGAACCGGAAGGAGAGGTTCATGGTTCGACCGGTTTGATCAGTCGAACCAGATGACATAATAAATAATAATATTATTAAAAGTAATAAAATTAACATAATAATAATGACAATTTAATATTAAAAATTTTATAATTCTAAGAATTTTTAGACTAAAAAATATATTTAAACAAGATTATTTAAATATACATATATAATATATTACATAATTTTAAAATTAAATATAAATAATCACTAATTTTAAATTTAAATATAAACATCTTCAATCTTCAATTTTAATTTATATTTAATAAAAATTTAATTTATATATAAATATATAAATAATTGCTTTATGTTATATATTTAAGCATAATTTACATATATAAATTATATATAAATTTTACATTATAAAATTATATTTATAAAGTCATGCAATATTATTTTTTAAGATTTTTTATTTTTCTATCATTTAATTTTACATTTAGAAAACATTTTAGAACTTTAAAAATTATAAATAATTATTTTTATTTGAATAATTATAAATATATAATTAATTATAAATTTAAGAAGTTTAAAAATTATTATGATGATTTTTTTATTTGAATATTCTATAAGATATTTTTCCAACAAATTTTCACTCAAACATGTCTCATGCACACATTGTTGAAAGTTGAAACCAAAACTATTAGTTGATTAGTCTCACATCACTTAAGAGTTTTATGTTATATTGTTCATATGCCTTTCCTTGTATCCATGGGTTAGGAGCTTACATGATATTATGGCATCATGTGAGCAAGATTATTTGTATTTAATTTGATATTTAATATATAATACAATTAAATTTTTGGAATTATATTGTTAAATAAAATATATGATATTTAAATTAATTTTATATTTAATTAAACATTTAATATTAAATTAAAATATTTAAATATATTATTAGTTAAACTGGCCCGTTCTTAAGAAACGGGACTAGTTGAACCGGCCGTTCAAACCGGTTTTGATCGATTCGTTGCTAGACCAGTTCTTCAAGAGGACCGAACCGGCCATAAGATCGGTTCACAGTTGAATCGGTCAAACCGGCCGGTCCGGTCCAATTTTCAAAACAATGATATGGATGATGCTTGCTCACTAGCTTGTCTACTTGTACTAATATAATGAGAACTATGATTTTTTTATTAATGATACTTTCAAGCAAAGCAACTATCACAGATTTAAACATACTCAGAATAGCTTACTATGGGTTGGAGTTGTATTGGGTTACTTCAATTCTTACACCAGAAACACCTTGAACCATAGAAACCCTTGATATTGGGCTAACTAGAGAGTAGACTAGAGCACTACTAGAAGCTTTGTGATTGGACACTCATTAATTTGGTCAACCATGTAAATGATTTCAACGTCCATAGTTTCCTCTTCTTATTCCTCTTCTTCTTGCATGCATTTTTTAGTAACATTTGCACTAGACATAGACCGCAACAGGATTCTTCCACTCAGAATTCTGAGTAACCCAGGTGATTCAGCAATATGAGATATTTTAACAAATCCTTAAGACTGACACGCCTGCAGCAAGCATTGAGAAGCCTTGGCATTGGAAGGGAGAATCCTGAGTGTTGGAACTCGTTCAATATGAATTAGGATGTTAAGCCTAATTAATTGTCCCAAGGCTAACCAAGAGGGGGGTGAATTGGTAATTTAAAAATTATACTTCTACTCTTGGATTTTTAGAAAGCCTTTTAAATTATTAATGCAAGTTAAATTTAAAGTAAACCGGAGTAAACAACTTGCAATGAAATTAAATGCGTAAGAAAAATAAGAAAGAACACACCAGATTTATAGTGGTTCGGTCAAACCTTGACCTACGTCCACTCCCCGAAGGCACCCTCTGAGTATTGCACTAATACCACAAAGTGACTCTCCTTTTGCCCCCACAGCAAGGCGGAGAAGCCTGTACAAAATCAATTTCACCTTCCCCGGTGCGGCGGAGTAGCCGAGTTCTTTGACACCAAAGATATCTTCTTCTCGCCAAAACTTCCCTCAAGATGACCCTTGAATCCGATGGTACTGAAGTGCAAGTTCGCCGGAGCAACCGTGTGAATATCCCCTCCACACTCCCTTGAAATCCCCTCCAAGGATCTTCTCCCTCTCAAACTCCACCCTTTCCTCTCTCCCTTTCAAGTTCTCTTTTCTAGTTTTCTCCAAAAGAATGAAGACTCAATGACTGTCAAAGATACACTTTGTCATCCTTTTACACTCTCCAAGTGTCGGCAGAGAACCGGACCGATGTTGTTGAACTTCACTTGAGAGTCTTTAAAGGAGATGGGCAGAAACAAAGAGATCTTCTTCTTCAAGTAACCTTGTGAATCCCTCACAAACCCCTCACTTGATCTCTCACTCTTCACTCTTACAATCTCTCCCAAACTCTCACACTCAATGATCCCTCTCAAGAGAAAACAACTCCAAAGGCACTTGTAATAGTTTCTATGACTCCTTATATAGAAAGGACATGAAAAACCGTCCAAAAAACTGCTAAAACATGTTTTTCTGCACACTGAATCGTCCCGTACGAAATTGAGTTAGTACGGACGAACTGTGTAAAAAATTGTCCCGTACGAACCATTTGTGCATCTGTACGAACCAATTTTGTTCTGGACGAAATAGGTTCATCCCGTACGAATAAATTTTGTCCGGTACGAATAGTTATATCAAAAGTTGGATTCGAAAACTGTAGAACGTTGCCAGAAACTGCCATAGTCGGTTCCCATCATCCTGGACGAACATGACTTCGTCTGGACGAAATTTTTACAGAGAGCAACTCGTCCTGGGACGAAAATGATTTCGTATGGAGGATCAGGACTTAGAAAAATTTTCTTGTTCAGTTCCTGTTCGTTCCATTGCTCTTACAAAGAGATAACTGATCTGATCGTCCTGTACGAACAATGTTCGTCCCGTATGATCAGTAAAAAACTTTTTCAAGATCTCCATTAGTGTGTGTGAATTTATTCACTCAATTACAATCACTCCCTCTCAAATTTAATTCAAATAAAAAGTACAAGCTTCAAATTCACAAAGTATCTCATGCTGAATTTGATTTGAAGTCTTCGTAGTATGAAGTTCAATTTTCCTGAAATATTAGTACACACAAGAGCAAAAACAAATCTTCTAAAAAATGTTAGGAGATAACAACACATAAAACAATAATATTTGGAATCATCAAAACTATACAAGTTGCAAGAATGTAAAACATACAAAAAGCAACTTTCCTAACACTAAGGCCTTCAAGGCGGATGATAGCGCCACTATCTTTAGTATCGATTAGAACATTAGAAAGGTGGATGTTGGCGGGGCCTGAGTTTCTTAGTAAAAGAGGAATTTTAAAGTTGCGTTCTGAATAAATAAAAAATGCAGCTCAATAGTCAACATTTGACATATCAACCAACATATTCAAAAGCAGAAGTTTAAAAAACATTAAAAAAATGACCTTGTAATAGATGAGCAAGCTCTATATAATAACTGGAAGAATTTAAAATCATCCTCAAAAAATAATTTTAAAGCTTATGTAGATGTTATCTTAGAAATAATTTTGAATTTTTTAATTTCGTTGTTATTTATCTGCTACAATAGTGGTTGTAAGACTGGCCGGAGAAGGAAAGAAAAATCTATTCCAAAAAAGTCGTCAGAAATATAAGGGTTCCAAAAATTTGTGCCAACATAATAGAGGGAGCTTATGATTCCAAATGAAATTAATTAAAAGTTGAATTAGATTGTGAATAAGACATTGTCTAGAAATTTTGTCCACATTTTGCAAAGACTTTATGATCTAATTTCAAGTTTCTCATAAATGCAAACCACTCTTAGTGTATAGCAACAACAAATTTGGTTCAAGATTGAAGAAATTTACCACCATGAACTTAAAGAGGATGGTGGGGGGTAATAATGATAAACCCGATGAAGATCACATATTATGTCATTCCAAATTGTTATGATACCTAGACTACTTAGTTAGCAAATGCAGTCAACTCAGTCGGACTGAAAGATTCTTGTCAACAATCATTTGTTGCATCGTCCAAGAGAATCTTATAAATTTGGGATAGATATTTGTATGAGAGAATCAATTTAATTTGATGTTTGTTAATAGAGGACATTATACCCTATCACGTATATACCATGAGTCACTACTCGAGTGGTTTTATGTTATTAGGGAATTTGCGTGCTCTAATTGTGACCATGGTTTAAAATTGAGCAATATGAGGCTCGCCTTGAGGCCCGCCTTTGAGCAATTCTAGTAAAAAATGCCTCGATGCTTATTCCTCGAGTTTTTTTTTATGAGGCCCGCCTCGCCTCATTGGCATGCGGCTTACGCCTCATGTTATATATATTAAAACTTACATAAATCTTGAAGTAAATGCCCGACATTTGACTCTATAGGAGAGGAGGAAGGGGAGAGAGTAGTTCATCATAATGATGATTCAAATGAAGAACCCCTTAGTGATAACAGTGCTGATGACTTATGAGTTTTTATGTGATATGTCATTGCTATTTATTTTTGGAAATTTGAATTATATGTTAATGAAAAGAATACTGGGATTTGGGAAAGATAGAATTTTGAGTTGAACTACATTTCATGTTGTCTTATTATTGGGATATTTTGATTTTACTTCATATCTTATGTTTTTTTATGTTTTATATTATTCACTCATTAGTATATAAAAAATTTATCATTTTATGTTTATGCAATCTTTTGATTTTGAGGCTTACGCCTCAAAACACCTTGAGGCTTATGCCTCGCCTCACAAATGAAAAACGCCTCAATACCCGAATACGCAATTTTAAACATTGATTGTGACCATAATTTAATGGTAACATTTTACGGCCAAAACATCTAGTCAGAGAGCCTTGATCTTAACTATTTACAAATAATGTCATTTGGTAGAAAATTCACTAGTTAGATGACACATATCATATTCTTACTGCTAAGAGATTATTTGAGAGTGAAATGTCGATGCGCTCAACAAAGTATTGGCTCTTCTAGAGATGAGATAATTCTTAAATTTATCACTCTTGACAAATAATTATGGATGGTAGACGAATTTTAATGTAGATTATAGGGGTAGATTTCACTTATGGATTTTCACATTTTAAAGTTTTTGAGATAGAGCCCTCAGGTTATGATAAATGTTGACTGCATACATCATAAAGGTATTTTCACAATTATATTTTGTTATTTTGAACCTTATCAACTCTATCCACTCACCAATAAAGGACTAGGTTCATTACTTTTGTATCATCCCTCATTTAAATGATAGTTGCAAAAATGTTTGTCAGGGTTACATAAGTTTTATCGACTTCAATCCTTATAAGTAGTATCCAACCTGAAATGTAAGAATTACGACGTTGCCATATAGGCAAAGTGGCTTGCACAAAAGCATCGTGCACTTATGATAAATGTAATTTTAAGAAAAAGATTTTATAAAATTTCAAAATGATAATTCATTATTTGAATAATTGCATGATTATTGGGACAAAGTAAATCTGATTTCAACTTATTTTTTATCCATGTGGCATTCTCGCAAGTCAAATTCAATCATTCAACACATTTGTCAAAGCATATGAATATGAGTTGATTTTAACACATGATTTTTTTTTAAAGGCAATGCTTTTTCATAAATTCATCATACACTTGCATGCTTTTATATGCATTTTCCTAATTTAGTATATACTTGCATGCTTTTTGATGAACTTTCACAATTTATAATATAATATGCTTTTTTATGCATTCATGTAATGATTACATATTTTTCGATGCATTTACATGATGCACTTGCATGCTATTAGGTGCATTTGCAAAAAATAATAGCATATTTTTCATACACAACATGATTTTCGATGTAATTGTTCAGTGTGCTTAAATGTTTTCAATGTATTTATTATATACCATCATGAGGGCACTTCCACACTTTTTTATGTACTTGTTAGTGTGCTTGCATATTTATAGAATAGTGGCATACTTCTCAAAGTAAATACATGCCTTTCGATATTGCTGTACTTTTCTCAAGGTTGTTGAACGTTTCACAAAATTGTTACACATATCAAGACGATTGAATAGATCTCAAGATAGTTGTACAATTCTTGAAATAATTGCATGCTTCCCAAAGTGGTTGCATGCTTCTTAGGTCAATTATACGCTTCTTGATGTAGTTGCATTCTCTCAAGGAAAATGCTTACTTTTCAAGTCAATTGTATTTGAATTGAGAATTACCTCACTAAACACAAGAAGGGCTTTAAATTTTTCAAATATATTTATTTGCATAAATATTTTTATTATTAGATGCACATAATATTTCATTTTGAAATTTAAAGTATCCCCTTTTATCCACTTGCATGTATGTTGCAGACCTGGTACCAGGATTGAAAGGTCAAAACTTGTTAGCACCTGGAGTTATTGTGTGCAATCGTGTAGGTGAGGACTTGTGCATGAAGGATGTGTGCGTAGCAAATGGAAAGGATCATGAGGGGCTATTGTGGGACTAATGCAAGCATGCCAAAGGCAATGACAATAGCAAGTGTGATAGGGGAGCGGGCTGCAGAAGAAAAAAAAAAGGAGAAGACAGCGGTAATGGGAGGAGTTAGGTCATGTGAGATGAAGAGAAAACATCAAAAAATATTTAGAGATGTTTTTTTTATTTTTATTTAGTTTTTATGCTAGGATGACCTTCTTCAATATGCATGAGGCACGTATGGTATGGGGCATCGAATGTAGATAAAGAGTTATATATATAATTTAACTTCATTTTTTTAAATACTTTGTAGGCACATTTAACACTTCTCCATCCATCGCACGCACACATTGTCAACTCTCTTTTATTCCACACATTCCAGTATTGTATCATCCACTTCGCACGCCTAGGTATATTTGATTTGATATGTGTGTGTATATTTTTTTTCTCTGCGCACACAATCTCATTTTCATCGTTGTTTAACACGAAATGTTTCTCCATACAAAAAATCGATAATTTGGCAAATCCTTTTTCAGACAATTTCGACATTCCAAACAACTTGACGAACCCAAATATTCAAATGTACATTGTTTGAGTGGTTTAGATTGTAATTGAAATATCTTAAATTTATTTCATGCAACATTGCATTCGTTGCTTGTCTTTGATGCCACATCAGATCATTCAAGTTGAGGTTGTATCGAGGTCAAAAAAGGTACAGTTATTGGAATTGTTTATTTTGCCCTAATAATATCACTATGAAAGACTATTTTAGTTATCAAAAATACTTTAATGGAATATCTACAATGTGGAGCTAAGTGTAATGTCATTCAATCTCAAGAATTTAATTGCAGCATTTTTAAAAGTATGGCCCTACCTCTTTCATATAGGGACGTGCATGTAATTTTTCTTAAATATAATATAGAGGGATTAGGAATGAAACAAGATATACCAAAAACATAAGAAGTGGTGTCCAAATGATTTATCAATATGAAAATAATACAAAAACAAAATTTGTAAATAAAGTCACAAATAAATCATGTTCATATTAATAGTAATTTGCACAGGTTAATGAAGTTGAGAAAAGTAAAAGTTGTTTAATCATGTTAAATAATCTTCAGTTCAAATAATATAGGGATGGAGGGAGAAATTTATTTAAAAAAATACCAATGTATTTGCAGCAAATCAATGTAATCAGTGGAAAGCCGCATGAGGCTCTTTTCTACGCTCTCTTTCACGTTGGCAGCATCAACTCGCAAGACTTCTGCATTATCTCGCATGTATGCAGCTTGCTCAGAGTAACCACAAACCTTGGTAGCCAATATTATCTATAAATCAAAGAAAAATTAACGTCAGAAAGATAATAAATGAATTCTTCTTACTTGGTCTTTTAAAATAGATCTTTACCAATCATTCTAGCTATTATGATCTGAATTTTCTGTTACTTTTAGCTCACCATTAACAAATTGTAACTGATTATTACTTACCCCACTCCTTTACTATCATAGCCACTTGACATTAATTCTATTTCTCAGCCTATCTATGTTCAACGATGCATGTCAAAATACCTAACTTTCTTCGTTTGCATAGCAGTGTTTTGGGCTTGGTCTCCTGCATGAGACGAAACCATAATAGTGGCTTTTGTCTTCTTCGTTTGCAAGGTCCAACAGGGCTGAACAAGGAAGCTAGAAAGCTTGAAAAAAAAAATGAAGCCGCGAGCAGATAGTTAAGAATCAGTACAAATACGCATACCTTGCCTCTCATTTTCTTTGTTCATTTTATACGAGAGCTTGCCCACGATGAGAGCACATTCGGCTCAACGATGTGCGAACGTGCTAGAAAATTTTAATTTTAAGAATGTTTATTAAATTTCATTTTTCTTTATTAATTTCCAAAACCTATACAACTTCTAAAAAAATCGTAGATTTATGATCCGATTTGGTAATACAAAAGCCCACGAAGGATAAGAGCCTCCGATTTGTGATGCATCTCTATCTTCCAGAAGAGTGACATCGTGACAATTGCCATAAGCATGACTTGAAAAGCTCTAAATGCATAAACCAAGCAATTTCCCATCATTAAAGCAGTTTTTCTTAGCGCAAGCTTTTAGTATTTCCATTCTACTGACAGCAAATTTTTTGTCATTAGAGTAGCACGGTGGCTCTAATTTTGGCACATGTCAATATGATTTTATCATGTTGTGCCCAATATTGCATTTAATCTGCATTTGCTTCTTCTTTTTTCACTGAAGTCCCCTTTTAAATGTAAATGTTTGAATAATACTTCTTTTATACTCAAAGATTCTTCTAAATTAGTGGTAGGTCAAGATTTTTGGGCTATCTATCTTGAAGCTTTGGTACACATGAAAGGAGCTGAACACGAAATAGTGTACAATCCTAAGAATGCTCAAGGTATGTAAGTTATCTCTTTCACAAAGCGGGTGGAAATATTCTTGAGATTGGTGTATTCAAGTGTTTGAATAATTGATGAAAGACCTAAATTGCATATATGTAATTGCTTTTATTGCATTGCAATGTCTTAAAACCTCTATGTGATTTAAATGGGATAGTCATTCATACTTATTATAGCATTTTGTCTTATTACACTTCTACAAGGTTTACACATTTGGATATTAAAGTGTTATCTTTCCGTTAGGCAAGGCGTGATACTCAATGATATTTAGAGGCATAAGCTTTAGACTTAAACAGTTAAATTAATGAAAAATATTAAATAACAAGTAATATACTAACATTAAACTAAGATGTTAAAATATATTATAAAAAATAAAGGACTAAGAAAAGTAATACAAGGCTACAAATAATGCTAAATAAAGAGTCTCTCCTACTCTTAGTTCAACTTAAACAGATAGTTTAAGGTCATAATTTATGTATTTAAAAATCACCCCTCTCATCGCTTAAAGGGTTTTCACTAGAATCATTCTTCTAGTATATTGCCTTTCTCCTCCCTAATACTAGAAATAAAGAAATGTGTTTTCAATAACAAGAGGAAAGGCACTTAAGGAGAAGCGATGGTGGCGGAGCAACGATGACGATGCAAAAGGATCGAATGAAAATATGAGGATCATGCGGCAAGCATTTGTGAGTTTGAGATTGTGCAATTTTTCTCAAGTTTGGTTCAGTTTAGGTATAATAATTAGATTTAATTTTATACATATAATCCATAAATTAAATTTTAAAAATACATAAACCTTTTTTTTAAGACAGTGGTGAGACCTGCAATATTTTATGGCACAGAATGTTGACCATTAAAAGAGAAGCATAAAATTAAGTGTTGTAGAGATGAGGATGCTTAGGTGGTTGAGTGGCTTCACTCTTAAAGATAATGCGAAACGAGCTTATACATGAAAATGTTGGAGTAGCTCCAGTGGCAGATAAGATTAGAGAGAGTCTCCTTAGATGGTTTGGTCACACAAAACGTAGGCCTTACGATGACCAGGTTAGGACAGTAGATGTACTAGATTTAGCTTCTGTTAAGAAAGGTAGAGGTAAACCTAAAAAGTCTTAGGTAGAAAATTATAGAAATAATCTGTTCTAATTAGATTTAAATGAGAATTTGACTCTTTAACTTTACACAATGGAGAAAAAATATTTATGAAGCCGACCCCATGTAGTGGGATAAAGTTTTGATGTTATTGTTGTTTTTGTGTAAAACCTTTTTTGTATGCTTATGCCTCCTTAAAATTGTGTCAAAATTGCGATGAACCATGCCTCATCCCAACTGACCCCTAAGCCTCATCTAGAAAGCATGAGGCGTAGGCATTTTTACTTTTTATATAATTGTGTTGAGACGAGCTTTTCAATAAAGATTGTGAGAATGTAATTGACTTTAGTGACCTTAGCACCCTAAATGAAAATATAGATTTTTATGTTTTATTAGCATACTAGTAAAACCAAAGTTATAGAGGTTTTAAAAAAAATGAAGCGTGGAAAAGATATTGAACCTGATGATATTTCAATAGAAATGTGGAAATGCTTCGGAGATGAAGGAATTTTTTGACTTACTAAACTTTTTAATATTATTTTAACGACAAAAAAGGATATCAGATGAGTAGAGAATGAGTGTGTTAATTCCTATTTTTAAGAATAAAAGTGATACTTAAGATTTCGCAAATTAGAGGGGAATTATGTTATTGTGTCATACTTAAAAACTACTGGAGAGAGTTTGGAGCATAAGTTATGACGTGATACTAATGTTTCTCAAAATCAATTTGGATTCATGTCAAGTATGTCTACTATGGAAACTATATATTTATTGAGAGGTTTGATGGAGAATATAGAGAGAATAAAAATCTACATATGATATTTATTAATTTAGAGAAAGCATATAATAAAGTTCCAAGAGAAGTGTTATGGAGAGTTTTCGAATAGAAAGGAGCTAATAAAGCTTATATTCAAGTCATTAAGGATATGTATACAAAAGCTTTTGCTTGTGTTCAAACACAAGGTGGTTTGATCAAGTATTTTACTATTTCAGTTGGGTTACATCCAGGATCATCCTTAGCCCATATCTTTTGCTTTTATCATGAATGCTCTTACTAGACATTTTAAAGAGGTTGTACCCTATGTATGCTTTTTGCTGATGATATTCTTCTTGTTGATAAGACTAGAGAGGGAGTTGAAGGTAACTTGAATTATGGAGGCGGTCAACCTAGATTCTAAAGGTTTCATTAGTGTAGATATAAAACCGAATATATGGAGTGTAATTTCAGAAGTAATAGATCTAGTGAGGGGATTGTGACTTTGGGCAATTAAGTCATTAATAAGAGTACACACTTTAGATATATTAGGTTTATTGTTCAGAATAATTGTGAAATTGATGGGAATATTACTATAATTCAAGTTGGATGGTTGAAGTGGAGGAATGCATGGGCTTGTGGTGTGATAAAAAAGTCCCCCTTAAACTGAAGGGAAAATTTTATAAGATGGTGGTGAGCCCTGCAATGCTTTATAGAGTAGAATGCTGGCCATTAAAAGAGAAGCATAATATTAAGTGTTGGAGAGATGAGGATGCTCAAGTAGATGACTTTCTTTACTCTTAGAGACAAAAAACTAAATCAGCATATACATGAAAAGATTAGAGTAGCTCTAGTAGAAGATAAAATTAGAGAGAGTCGCCTTAGATGGTTGGTCACATAAAATGACAGCCTTCCGATGACCCGGTTAGGAGAGTAGATGTATTAGATTTATCTTATGTTAAGAAATGTAGAGGTAGATCAACAAAGATTTGGATAGCAAATATTAGAAATAATCTCTTTTTATTATATTTAAATGAGAATTTGACTCTTAAAAGGACACAATGGACCACACGTAGGGAGATAAAGGCTTGATGTTATTATTGTTGTGTTAAGACTAGCCTCCAATCGTGCAATTTGAATCCATGCACTTCTATTTAAACGTGCACATTTGAAACCTGCAAAATTAAAGCCTCAATAAGACTAAAATTGATTTAAAATCATTTTTAGATGAAATTGGTATTCAATACCATCAGAGTTGATTTTGAGTGAGTCCTTAGGTGTTTAGTGTGGAAGGGTGCACCACATAATTATCTCTATTGGGTTGAGAGATTATTTCTTTCCAACCTAAGGAACCAAAGACAATAATTGATATCTCGCAAGACTTCTTGATAAAATCATGGTAACTTAACCTGTGGAGCTATAATTTGGGAAAATGGCACAATTGGAATGACTAAAGTTTTTTGCAATAAGGATTAGTAAACACGTAGCGAATTGATGTTTAATTTAATAGACAAAATAGAATGATATTACCATTATGAAGATGTGACCTGTCTAGGAAGTTTCCCAAGTGACTTCACCATTTCATTGCTCCACTAGTTTTTCCTTCAGAAAAGCTTTTTGTGTATTCTTAATTTCCTCTATTTTTTTCTTTAAATAGTGAGTTGATTTATTGTAATTAGTAAACAATGAAGAAACTCAACAACTACATGTTGTCTGTTTCGTAATCTTGTTGTAGTCTGCAGCGGTTTGCAAAGGATTGCTGGAAATGAAGAGAGAGAGAGAGAGAGAGAGAGAGAGAGAGAGAGAGAGAGAGAGAGAGAGAGAGAGAGAGAGAGAGAGAGTAAATGATCCCTACTGTGCTTGGAATTTAAAAACACACAGTGGGAGGGGAGTGTAATGGAGGAGAGTAAGTTTTCAGAAATAGAAATTAATATTACATTTACTCCAAACTTAAAATTCATATTACAAGTTTATCTCTATTTATAGAGAACTAAGAAACATCTAGAATGGCCATTCAAATTCAAAGCAAAATAATAGAACTGGATATACATGAATAAGTATCTAACAAACTTCTAAATTTTGGAAAATATTCAAAAAAATTTCTAAGAAATAAGATCTTTATAAGCAAAATCACCCGAAATCCTCCCTTGCTTAACCAACTATCTTGAGTGGATAAGCTTTATTGCTAACTTATTGTCTTATTTTTCCTATATAAGAAGTCCTAAAAATAAAATTATTCCTCACATTTATTTTACACTCTTCCAAACAACTCTAAAATATTTTAAATACATTGCATTCCTTTTTCAGCCAACTAAATAGCCCCCAAGTCTTTAAAGCCACTTCTTTAGATATATTTGGACTAAAAATCACCTGTAACCTCCTAAGGAACATGTAGAAAATATGTGAGTTCTCTCCTAATGATACCTTTCTCTAGGAAAAACTTCAATTTTTGGGCTTCTTCTCTTTGTTCATCTCTCTTTCTTAGGTTGGCACGAGGTAACCTGAGTAGACTACATTTGGAGTTGAATTACTGGCCTTCATTCCTTTTTTTCCCCTTACTTAAAGCTATTGGTGCCGCTCCTAGAATTGTTGATGATTCTTTATGCTCATGTTTTGTTTTCCTTTGGGTTGGGACTTCATTACTAATCTGCAAAAATGTCATTTCAGATTGCAAACTTTGTGTCATCTTTATCAAATAAGGATAGTTACTGCCTCATAAAGTTAATAAATCAATATCCAGAGATAGGGATTCCCCAAAAGAATATGGAAGACGTTCAATGGAGCTACCTTTCATAAAATCTTATAAACATAAAATATCAGAAATGGAAAACTTCACCTTAGATTGAATTTCCACCACAGCTATAGACTCAAATATACCATGGAGTCCATTGGCCTCTTGCTTGTGATTGATACACCGGACATACAACAAATCTTCTATGGCAGCTCGTAAAGATTTGCACTTGTTGTAGTCATTTGACATGTTGTTCATATATGTCATTTAATATGTATAACGGGTCGCCTACAAGGGCCCGTGGACACTTACATTTATTGCATATCATCCGGTGTTTGCTTGTAGATAGCATGTGGTATATAGCGGGTCTTTTACGACATCTTGTAAGGAGCTCGTATCTGCTACAGTTCACTTTTGTATTTACACTGTAGATGACACATTGGGTGCACGATGGTTCTTCTATAACAAATTGTAGATATTTTACACTCGTCGTATCTCATCCGCTTCTACTTGCAAATAATATGTAGAATGTATAAAGAGTATTCTACAACCCCTGAGATATTTGTACTTCACTATGCATCATATGTCCTTGCTTATAGAGGGCTGACATATTTGACTGATGTTGGACAATTATCGACTATATTGCACCATTACACCTATTTATGAAGGCGTGCTGTATCCAATACACCGATACACAGATACGCCTCCGATACTCCACCGATACGTGTCGGATACGCCAAAGACGTATCCAATTAAAATACTATTTAATTTCAAAAGGACACGCGTATCCGATACACGTGTCCATTTAAAAACAAAAAGAATCCAAAAAAAAAAAGGATGTGTCGTATTTACTTCCGTGACTGCGAGCAAAGTTCTCTCATTTCCGAGATGGATTTGAGTCTCTTGTTGATATGAGAATATTAGAAATTACTAATCTTTCACTTGATGAGCTTGAATTAAAAGCTATGATATTTATTGAAGATGATATAGAAGTTCAAAGACAAACCACTGAAGAAACTAATTATATCATTCCTTCTATTGAATAGTTGAAACTTTATGTGCTAGACAATTTATGTTTATGCTTTTGTTGTTGTACTAGACATTTAATGCTTACTTATATTTTGATATTATAACCTACAAGGCTACAAATGATGTTGTTGTCATTTTTTTTGTAATTTCAAATATTATGCTTTGATTGATTTCTTAGTTTTTATGTATGATTTATAAATTATGATGTCGTGTCCGCGCCGTACCCGTATCCTGTATTTTTAAGAATTGACGTGTGTCGTATCCGTATCGTGTCGTATCCATATCGGTGTAACATAGATTATCGACCATGGAGGTGTTATAGTGCCTTTGTCACAGCAATTGGTAGGTACATTGAATGTGCTACGGACATGCTGTCTCTTCCACCATTCTTCATGTACTTGATTGTAGACATGTCTTCTATAGTCGTTCGTGGACAAGTTGGACAGAAATTTGAAGAAGACAAAGAAATCCTCGCTATGGGCAACCTTATGAATCCCTCATAACTTTCCCTCGCTTGATCTCTCACACTTCACTCTCACAATCTCTTCTAAACAATCATACTCAATGGCCACTCTCAAGAGAAAATCGCAGCAAAAGTTCATAATGTAAGTTTTTAGGACTTCTTATATAGGAAAAATAAGAAAAATCATCCAAAAACTGAAAAATACAAGTAAAATGACTTCAAATCGTACATTACGATCATGAATCGTCTATATAAATAGTTCAAAAATCCCGATATGAATTTGTACTAACCTAATTTCGTACACTGTTAGTCGTCTGGACGAATTAAGATCATATTGTAAGAACAGTTCAAAAATAGTGTTTCGTTTAGTAAGATCTAGTACGAACCTTAATTCGTACACTGTTAGTCGTCTGTACAAATACATATCGTATTGTACGAACCGTTCAAAAATTAATGTGTTCGTTTGGTACGATCTAGTACGAACCTAATTTCATACTCTGTCAATCGTCTGTACGACTTAACATCATACAGTATGAACAGTTAAATAAATCAGGCTTCGTTTGGTAGGATCTTAGACGAACCCAATGTCATACTCTATTAGTCGTCTGTATGACTTGCCATCGTACATTATGAACAGTTCAAAAGTAAAAGCCATGATTTGATTGCCTGCATTCTGGAGCAAAAATTATGATAAATCGTACACTATGATATAGATATTGTGCAGTACAATTAGTTTTAAAATTTTAAGTTTTAACTCTCTCCCACTGTGTATGCACGATTACCCAATTACAATCATACTCACTCATCTCAAACTCAAGAAAATTAAAAAAAATAATAAAGATTTATAGACTTTATTACATAAAATCATATTCTACTCTATCTTGAAGTCTTCACACAAAAACAAATAAAAATATCCAGTACATGCTAGGAGAACCAATAAAATTAACAAAACAATAATATTTTGTTATCATCAAAAATCACAATCTAAATCTTGTTCCTGAGTTGTAACATTTTCTTTGTAAGAGACCTTTAAGGCCTAATATGTACATATAAAACCAAATACTTTGGTTGGAGCAACGAACGTGAATTTATTCAATGATTTAGGTCGTGTTAACTCTGCCTATTTGTCGACAAAGGATCAAGCTTGAACTTAAGTTCTTTTCTTGACCCACACAACATCCTCATATGTCACATATGTGCATATGTCATGCTCGTCGGGGATCATGTGGATATATGCTTTTGAATGCATTTTTACATGATGTATTTATATAATAGCCCTACAAATATAGTGGGTATGTACATGGTTTAAAATTGCACAATGTGAGGCTCGCCTTGAGGCCCGCCTTTGCGCAATTCCAATAAAAAATGCCTCGATGCTTACGCCTCAAGTTTTTTTATGAGCCTTGCGCCTCACCTTGGTTGAGGCCCGCCTCGCCTCACTGGCATGAGGCTTACGCCTCACGCTATATATATTAAAACTTACATAAATCTTGAAGTAAATGCCCGACATTGGACTCTATATGAGAGGAGGAAGGAGAGAGAGCAGTTCATCATAATGATGATTCCAATGAAGAACCCCTTAGTGATGACAGTGCTGATGACTTATGAGTTCTTAATTCTTATGTGATATGTCATTACTATTTATTTTTGGAAATTTGAATTATATGTTAATGAAAAGAATATTGGGATTTGGGAAAGATAGAATTTTGAGTTGAACTATATTTCATGTTGTCTTATTATTGGGATATTTTGATTTCACTTCATATCTTATGCTTTTTTATGTTTATATTATTCACTCATTACTATATAAAAAAATTATCTTTTTATGTTTACGTAATCTTTTGATTTTGAGGCTTACGCCTCAAAACGCCTTGAGGCTTACGCCTCGCCTCACGAATGAAAAACGCCTCAATACCCGAATACGCAATTTTAAACATTGGGTATGTATGATATATATGGATGTGTATATGCACATTTGCACGAGTACTTATATGTTTGCATGTTTACATATGTACTTTCACACTTGTATGCATATTTGTGTATTTATATATATATATGTATTTGCATGTTAGTCAATTGTGTAGAATACTTTCATATGTTACTCATGCATTTGCATAATGCATTAGTGTGGTGACTCAAGGCACTGACGTAGTTGTTGACACATACACTAAAGACACGCAAAAAGAGTAGAATTTGGCAACTTAATGGGTCAGCGGGCACGATACATCCCTTAAGTGGTCAAACGACCTCCGATCACCAAACGGATTTGTGTCATTGCGATCGGAGCGTCAAATTTACCAAAGTGGAAGCCCCTTGCAGTCAAATCAAGCGAGAACGATCAAAATCAATGACCGACTCTCAAAAATGACGCGAGATGCTGCCCAAAAAAATCCAATCGCAAAACAGACTTCATCGTAGTTTTCTAAACATCTAAGTAGTCTAGAAACGACTGTAATTTTACCTAACAAAATTTGCATAGGAAAATCAATGCAGATCCCGAGGCAGCGACACTAATTTCGAGTTGTGAAAAATATTTATTTTATTTTATTTTTTTATTATTACTTCCATAATAATAATAATAATTTTTATATAAAAATAGAGAGGGCACCCAGAAACTGCAGCAAGCATAGAATTTGCTTTCTTCGGCAATTATGCGGACAATCTTGGTTTGGAGAAGAATGTCATGCTTGTAAATATTAATTGATACTCAAGAAATCAATTTTTAAGGCCAAAATCTTAAATCATGTAATGCCCAACAAAAGGAAGAAGATTGACGTTTTATTAAAATAAGAGATGTCAGAAAGCAGGAAATCTCCTAATCCACTATTTTACCCAATTATGGGCATGGATAATAAGAAGACTTCTTTAGCAGGAACTGGCTTTTGTTTGGCTTCATCTTTTGCTTAATCTATCAATACTTTCAGCAAGTCTGGAAAAAAGATTGTGCTTAATCTATCAATACATCTACTTTTTCCAAGGCATCCAGTTTGTATAAATTGTGGATGCAATTCCCTTTATATTCTTGGGTGGGATGCATTTCAAAGACTGAGCTTATAGGTTTTCTAGATAGCAGGTATCTAGTTATCTTGGTAAGCCAACTTGCTGTGAAACCTTAAGGCCACTGTAGTCTTTTTGCACCATCTTGGTAAGCCACCTTGCCCCGCAACCTTGAGGCTACTACCATCTTTTTGTATTTCTCGCATATCTATTTCAGCAGCACTTATATCACCCACTTTACACCATTAAAATGAAATAACAAAATCCACATAGCATAGTACAATAGATGTTTTATAGAATTCCCATTATTGTCTTCATGTATCACTCAAATTAACCACCCTTCATTTAAACCTCTAATTGTAGTCCTTGAAGGCAGTCTGATATGCACTATGATTCTCATGATTAAAAGATCCAAGATATTTATGTGCATCTCACCGAGTTACCATCTATTTTTCTATTTATAACAGGTAATCATTGTCATTTTCAATCAACGTGTGATATATCGGGTTCTTAAAATGTCATTTAATCCTCTTTCTAGTTTGTTTAAGAACAATATCTCATTGTGGAATGCATGTCCTAGTGAAACTTATTATTTAGATTTTAGATATACTGTTGGCCTATATTATGAAATACTTTAGATGAAAGAATAATTCCCTTTTATTAGCATAAACACCGGCCTCATTCGCTTGCATTAAGAAACTGACTTTAATAAAAGGTAATATATATTGCTAATTCCATGAAAAATCTATCTGTATCCTAAATTTCCTCCTCTAAAAGTTCCAGTTAAAGTAAATGAGAAAGGATGTCCCAAAATTGTATGGAACTATGCATAAACAAAAAGACAAGCTAAAATGTAAAAGGGCAAGTTTCAACACAACAAATTTCATAGTCCATTAGTAAGATAAATATGTTTTTTTCTCTCCAATGAGATGGAATTTAAAAGAAGAGCCAATGCTATCATCCTAAAATGATTTTTTATTATCATTATTTCACTTCAAACAACTTAGAGCATAACCTTGTTTCTGAAACCAGCAAAATGACTTTCATCAACATTAGCAAGGAATTAAGAATGTGATGTTGCGCACATACCTTCTCACGTGGCCTTAACTTCATCCAACTTCCTATATATAAATCTGTTTTCCCATGTGTCTGCTTCTTCATTGGGATAGGATACTACAAAGCAAAAACATTATGCTCGATTAATATGTTCACGAAAAAAAATACTTTAATAATTAGTGCATATCCAAAGTACTTACGCCTTGTCACATAGTCTGCAGGAATCTCATCATATATGTACCACTCCTGCTATTAATGGTGGTGGGAAAATATTATAGTGCACCAACTTAGTTGTTATTTTCTAATCATCAACTTATTTAATATTATTTCTATTATATGTGCAAGTTGTACATGGAGTAGGGATGTAATTAAGTTAGCTTAATTTGTTAACCACCATGCATAAGACATAAATGATCCCAAGCTTCAGCTGGCTCATTCAATCAACTAGCACATAAAAATTGGTTGGGATAATTTACAATGTTTAGATCTCGAGCATTTGAATAAAAAATAATAAAAAATCTAATGCTTCATTATTGCTCTATCATTGCAACTACATTTCTTTTGTCAACTATCACAATTCTCATCCCTTTCTCTTCTCCATGATTATTCTCGTATCCTCCAATTACTCCAATCAATATCCCACTACAGAGATAAACAATGTGTTAATCAATGTATATATTATAACAACATCTGCAGAGGAACACATGTTTCTTCCAATCAACACCGACACCATTAGATCAATATCTCCTCAATGGATTTATGAAATAGCAAAATTGACGCTTTCCTTCACTAGATCAATGTTAGGTAGTTTGATCTACATCGTTCCCATTAACTTGATTGGACTCATTGTTCCCATAAACTACAATGGTTTTGTCGGAACCTCATAATTTCTTAATTATTACTTGTCAACCACCGCAAAGGAATACTAAGAGCAAGGATCAAGTTAGATTTGAATTCTTCTAATTAAGTTCAAGTCAAGCTTGTAGGATTTAACTCGAGCACAACTCAACTCATTAACACTTGTAATATAGAAGTTCATCAAAGTGCCATAAAGAATTGCCGTAGCTAAGGAGAGCTAAGAAGTAAAATTTGAGAATGACAAAAATCAGCAAAGCCATTTCACAGCAATGAAAGTAAGGACAAACTATGAGCCAACAAAGGTGGAAAGATCAGATAATGTCAAATGCTAAACTGGTGGTCCTATAGATCAATGCAGTAAATTATCTGAAAAGAAACTGAGAAATCGAATTTTGTTTAAAAAAAAGGAATATTATCTAGAAAACTGTGCTAAAAGCAATCTTATTAGAATTAGAAAAATGAAGCATGGGAATAGATCTTTCCAAATACATTCATTAACATAAAATGATAGCATCCAATCAAATAGCACTGGGACTAGCCATTAATGCAAATCTAGAATGAGAAGAACTAATTTTAAATTCAATAGCATCAAAAAACGAATAAGTTCAATACTCACACCCTCTGCCGTATCTAGAATATTAATTCCCCGATCAAATGCATAGCTTAGCAACTCATGAGCTTCCTTCTCTGTGTTCTGCTGCCCAAATGTCATCTGAAGAAGTGAAAGGAATAATACTTTATCAGGTTTTCAACCAAAGAACAGAAGCCCATTTGAAGCAGTAATACAACAAAAACCCCACACTCCAACTTAATGCGGGGCCAAAATATCAAATTATAAGATCAGTTCAAAGATAAGATTTTTGATAATTCAAAAAAGAGTCCAACAGTAAGAATAGGAAGCAACATACGGTTCCCATTGTTATTTCGCTAATTCGGAGCTCAGAATCGCCAAGCTTCCGAAATTGCAAAGGGCTACCTTCCTGCGATGCTCTAATAAAAGACGCAATAGGCCACCGTCGAGACCGTCGGCCATGAGGTGCTGGACGCCAGCAATGCCTATTCGTGCAAGTCGAGAAGTCTAGGCAAGTTATGGCGCTAAGAGAACATGGCCCAGCCGGCATTTCTTTCCACGGTAGCCACCAATTTTCTCGCAAGTCGCTACTCCTATCTACCTAAAAACTTGCCTTTTATCTCTGTGATAGTGCGAAAATCAAAATTTTTAGGGCTATTACGCTGATTGCGTTTTGATCCTAAAATATATATTTAGGAATTTTGAGAACTTAGACTCTTCAACGTGTGTGTTTCGAATTCAATGCATTTTAAGAGAGTGCATTTGAATTTATTTGTACGGATCATTTCGCTATATGAAAAAGAACATTGCGTTGAGTGAAACAGTGTAAAAAGAATGCACTTTACTTATATTATTTGGTTCAATTTGAATGAATGTAAGATAAATATAGGTGATTATTTTTAATTATTTTTTTTGAAGTAAAATAAATGCAATGTAAAATTCAATGATATTGGAGATCCATGACTACCAACAATAGTGATAGCCACCGGTGATTACAAGCAGCAACAATGGTGATAACAGTGATAACAAGTAGTGGATAATGGCATTGGTGACAAGCCGCAGTTGCAGATAGTAACAGATGACAATGATGAAAATGGTGGTGGTTAGCAGAGGCTAAGACTAGCAACTGGTAGGTGAAGACAGTGGTGACGAACGACGAACGGCGATGAAGAAAGATAGTGACAACCAATGATGACAGTGGTTGATGGTAAACGACAGTGGATTGCATTGTTAATAGAAAGGAATTTGTAATGCCTTTAAAAATCAATCAAATCTAACGATTTTTAAATGCACTAAAATTGAATTATGATGAATTTCAAATACTTTTAAATTTTACTTTGTATTTATTTTAATTCACACCAAGCATATGTATTTCAAAATCGTATATTTCGATAACTTTACACTCGTTTTACTTAAAACTAAACAATCATATAATTCATTTTGAGTGTATTTGGATTTCACCCAATTTGATTTAAACCAAAATACACAAATTAAGTAAAATAGATGTAGGTCGGCTACAGCCATTAGCTGCCACACGCCACCACTCAATGTGTTCCCTGTAGGCCATATCTAATCAATATTCTTCAAAAAAGCACCATTAGTTTACATTCCATTACTTCAACAAAAAAAAAATAATAAACAAGCATTTATACTATACTCATCCAAACAAATCAAATATATTATTAATACACTAATTTTGCGTTCTACGACCATAACCTACATATATGGCAAGATATCTTCCATATTTAGAATTTTATGCACAACCTCGATTAAAAGAAAATCATTGCTCCTTTCAAGTGGAGAAAACTTTACACCAATCGCCAATTGAGAGGACAACCTCCCTTCTTACACAAGGACAATCTCTCGCATGTTCCCAAACATAATAACATTTCAAACAAATGTGAAAGTAAAATAAAAGAAATCACAACGTATGATCAATTTGAAGTTCTCACACACGATGATTTGATGGGATGAAGAAATTGAGAAAACTATCCATTAAATTTTGACCGGGAACCCTGTGGCAAGCAAGCAACTTGATTTCATCATCATTTAAAAAAGAGAAAATCCTATAAAAAAATATTTGAATATCAATTCATTAACGAAAAAGAATATAAGGGGTACAACCCAATAGAAGGGATAAACTTTGAGGAACCCTTGTACACAATTCCCAGTGTTGGCAGAGAACCGTACGTCCTTTCACTCTCTCCTAGTGTGGGCAGAGAACCCTTCACGCTGTTCACACTCTCCAAGTATAGGAAGCAATCTCTTCGGCTATTCACACTCTCCAAGTGTCGGCAGTGAACCAGATCTCCTTGACTGACCTTCTCACAAGAATCTAGAAGGAAGAAAGAAAAGAGTGAAGTATTCCCAATTCACAAGTAGAGACTCTTACCTTTAAAATCCAAGTGAAGCCTTCTTGCTCCAGTGGTAGGAATCCTCCCTTGAATGCTCTCTTCCACTCTCTCCTTGGCTATTCTCTCAAGAGGCACGAAGATCAAATGACAAAAAGATTTGGTGGCAGTCTAATTTGGACTATTTATACAAAAGACAAGAAAAACTGCCCAAAAACTGCAAGTTTTCAATTCTGTACGCAGTGGTCGTCCCGTACGATCTGACGATCGTCCTGGACGATTTTACTTAAATGCTTTAAAACGACCCTATTTATATATGTGTACAAAATGTATTCGTACAGCTGATCGTCCCGTACGAACTAAGTTCGTCCGGTATGAATGATTATTACAAGGTCGGTCTAGAAAACTGCTGAAAACCGTTCTAAGTCGGTTAATCGTCTGGACGAAAATTGGTTCGTCTGGACAAAATTTTTACAGAGAACAGATCATTTTCTGACGATAATTAATTTTGTCTGGACGAAAATTTTATAGAGAGCCGATCGTCCTGGACGATAATTAATTTCGTCTGGACGAAATTTTTACAGAGAGCAGATCGTTTTCTGACGATAATTAATTTCATCTGGACGAAAATTTTACAGAGAACATATCGTCCTGGATGATAATTATTTTCATCATGGACGAATAGGACTTAGAAAATTTTTTCAAGCCAGTTCCTATTCGTTCAATGTGCTCAATAGGAGATAACTGTCTGATCGTCCCGTACGATATAATATCGTCCCGTACGATAAGTATAAAATTTTTATGATCTCCTTATGTGTGTGTATATGTTTTTATTCACTCAATTACAATCACTCCCTTTCAAATTTAATTCAAATAAATATGCAAGTTTCAAATTAACAAAGTATCTCATGTTGAATTTGATTTGAAGTTTTCGTAGTCTGGAGTCTGATTTTCCTGAAATGTTAGTACACACAAGAGCAAATACAAATCTTCTAAAATTGTTAGGAGATAACTACACATTTGAATAATAATGTTTGGAATCATCAAAATTATAAAAGTTGCAAAGATGTAAGGCATGCAAATAGCAACTATTTAACAATCTCCCCCTTTTTGATGATGGCAAAACAATTATTGTTTGTATGATTTCAATTTAAACAAATCTCCTAAACTCCCTTTGAATTTATGAATGCTTGAAAATAAGGAGGCATTTTGAACCAGAAAAAAAAATTTACACTAAACCAAAATGCAAACAAAACAATTAAAACAAAACAAAACAAACACAATAATTTCTCCCCCTTTTTGACAACAACAAAAAATAAAGAAGAAATTTACAAGAAATGTAAGTAATTATATGAAACTCCTTTGAAAATTTTAATCTAAAAGGTGATTGTGATAAGTTATGCAATTTAAAACTAATAGTATTAGGTCAATCATAGAAATTCATACAATTTAAAAAGTGATATAACATTGTAAGTAAGAAGAATTTATCAAAGACATGATTCAATTTAGACATTTGAATATAGAAAATTATTACAAGAGAGATGTATAAAAATTCTATATTTCAAAGTTTAATAGAATATAAATGAACATAAGATCAATTTGAATTAAGAGATTGAATGAATTTGGAAAGAATAGAATTACCACATGTGGCGCTTTGCGCATCTTTTTCAAATTTTTGGGCACTTTTTTGTGCATCTTTTGACATTGGGCTAATTTTGTGCCTCTTTTTCATATTTGTGAAGCTTTGCACATTCCTTTTGATTTTTGTACTCTTTGTACAATTTTCAAGAGTAATTGAAACCAAATCTTTCCAAAATCGATAATCTAAAATTTCAAATATTTCTAAGTGCATAAATATCACTTGAGCATAGAAATATTAAACAAGAAAACATCTATATTGTAATATTAATATTAACTTTTATGCAGTCTAAATGAACAGACATGAATTTAATAGTTCTAATTATAACAAGTTATAAACAACTTTTAAATTTAGAAAGACTAGATTTTCTGAAGTACTTAATCTCAAATTACAATCTAATTTAAGCACCATTAAGATTAAATAAGACTAATGAAATTCATTAAAATTAATCACATTTAAAAAAAAAATAAACCAAAGTTGAATCAAGTACAACATCCATTGATATTCATGAAAGGATTACACATTTCATAATATCTAAAAACAAGTAAGAAAGTACACTGAACTTAAAAGAAAAAACAAACATAAAAACAAACACTTAACATAAAAATTGACACAACAAAACATAAAATACGAGTACAACAAACACAAAGTAATTCATCTCTACTATTCTGGAGGAGGAGGAGGAATGCCGCCAAAAAGATTGAAGTAGGAGGCCATCAACATTATATTGGTATTAATTTCATGTACTTCATTTCTAATATTACCAATGTCCTGTTGCTGCTGCAGGAGTTGAGCATCAATTTGATCAAATTTTTGATCAACATGAGTCTCTAATCTATCAAATCTTTCAATCAGATTCTGATAATCTGACTGAGGTGCAGAAGTTTGCTCTCCTTCTTCTTCCTCTTCTGAAGCACTGGCATGTGCTTTTCCTTTTTCCTCCTTGAAAAGCAATTTGAAGGAAGCATCATTATAGTATACTGGCTCTTCATATTCTTCATCAGGATACACTAAGTTGTATTTCTTTTCCAAAATGTATGTGACTAAGTGTCCTAATGAGATATTCTTTTTTCTTTTCTGATATGCATGTCCTATATCTGAAAGGCCATACAGATGATCTATGATAAGTTGGGCTTCGTCGATAGGTTTATGATCCATAATCAAAAAGGTTAGAATATAAAGAAGAGGGGTAATATTGATTCTATCACCAGCTTTGGGAATGATTGAAGATCGAAGAATATGCTGGATGATTCGAGCATTCCTGGTCATTCCAGAAACTCTAGCAACATGTTAGGTTAGGCCAATTTCTCTAATCACACTATTGACTTGATACCATTCAAATTTTTTTTCACTCATTAGGGTGTTGGCTCTATATCCTTCAGTTCTTTAGTTCAGAAAAGCACCTAAATCGTGCTTGGTGATTTCAACTTTTTGTTTAAAAACAAAAGAACTTATGCAGGAGTGGTCGGAATTAAAACTCATGTTGGCTAGAAAATAGAGAAAGGTTTGTTTGTTGTAAAGGTGGACGAGAGAAAGAATGAATTGAAACTGGGTGGAGGCAAAAAGGTGCATTACCTTAAATTTTATCTCATCTTGAATCAGAATGCGAGAGGGAGTTATTTTGGCAGAGGCAAAACGAGGAAAGAATTCCTCATTCGCCTTAGACAGGAAGTTTTCTGAGGCATTCCTATTGGGTTTCTTTACTAACACCTTTTGTCTCTTGCTTGAGGAGGCCATTGTCTATTTGAAGTAGAAAGGGATTGAAAGTGAGGTTTAGAAGTGTGATTGTTAAGTTGGAAAGCCTTCATATTTAAAGAAAAACGATACGTTCGTCCTGGACGAATAATAATCGTTCGTCTGGACGAAAATATTTCGTACAGACGATCAAATTCGTCCAAGATGTAACGACTTTTCGTAATCAACACAACTTATGATGCATCCCTTCGTACAGACTTTTTGACTTGACCGATCGTACAGACGAAAGTATTTCGTACAGACGATCAAAAAGTAACTCGTTTTAATCTTTCTTGAAAACCGTCCCCTACAATGAAACGACATCTGTTCGTCTGGACGAACCAAAAATTTGTACAGACGAAATCCATATTTAAAACTGTCTTTTCCACTCAACTGCTGCATTCAATCATCTCGACGTTTGAGAAAAATAAATTTCATCCTGGATGATCTTCAGATCGTACAGACAATCTAATTAAAAACTGCTCTCAAAACGATTAAAATTCGTGCAAACTGTTCTTTCACACATCGTCCAGTACGAAACAAACTTCGTCCCGGACGATTTAATCCAATTTATGAATTTTTTTATTTTTAATTTAAGAAAATCAAATTAAACATTCAAAAACACAGAAAACATAAAACAAAATCATAGACCTAAAAACAAATTCATTCAAAACACACAAAATTTAACAAAATAAAAAACAAAACAAAACAAATATCAATGTTGCAAAGACATTTTGTTTAGGCATTCAAATCAACAACACCAAGCCTTGGTCTTAAAGTACTAAAGGTATCAAAGGCTAAAGGTTTTGTAAAAATGTCTGCAAGTTGATTTTCAGTTGAAACATGTATGAGTTCAATTTCCCCCTTGGATACATGATCCCTTATGAAATGATGTCTTATATCAATGTGTTTGGTTCTAGAATGTTGAATAGGATTTTTGGAAATGCAAATAGCACTAGTATTGTCACAATAAATTGGAATAGTGCCTATTGTTAATCCTAAATCAATCAACTGTTGTTTTAACCAAAGTACTTGTGCCACACAACTTCCTAATGCAATGTATTCTGCTTCTGCAGTAGATAGGGCTACGAAATTTTGCTTTCTATTGGACCTAGAGACTAAAGAATTTCCAATGAATTGACATGTTCCAGAAGTGCTTTTCCTATCCACTCTACAGCCTGCAAAGTCAGAATCTGAATAACCAACAATTTCAAATGAAGAGCTGAACTTAGGATACCAAATTCCTAAGTTTTGAGTTCCTAGTAAGTATCTTAAAATCCTTTTCACTGCTGTCAAATGTGATTCTTTTGGATCTGATTGAAATCTAGCACATAAGCAAACACTGAACATAATATCTGGTCGGCTAGCCGTCAAGTAAAGAAAAGATCCAATAATCCCTCTATATTTCTTTTGATCAACAGATTTTCCCTTAATGTCCTTATCCAACTGAACTGAGGAACTCATTTGAGTACTAACAGGTTTAGCATTGTCCATTTCATATTTTTTGAGGATATCCTTAATATATTTAGTTTGACTAAGAAATGTGCCTTCCTCAAGTTGCTTAATGCTAAATCCTAGAAAGTAATTTAAATCTCCCATTAGACTCATTTCAAATTCACTACTCATTGTTTTAGAAAAATCATCACAAAGATTTTTATTTGAAGATCCAAAGATGATGTCATCCACATAAATTTGAACAATAAGTATATCCTTTCCAATTTTCCTTAAAAAAAAGAGTTGTATCCACACTTCATTTTTCAAAAGATCTTTCAAGTAGGAAGGTGCTCAACCTCTCATACCAAGCCCTAGGTGCCTGTTTCAATCCATATAATGCCTTTTTTAACTTGAAAACATGGTTTGAAAATTTTGAATTTTCAAAGCCTGGAGGTTGTTCTACAAAAACATCTTCCTCAATTACCCCATTTAAAAAGGCACTTTTGACATCCATTTGAAACAATTTAAAACCTTTAAAACAGGCAAAGGCTAGTAAAACCCTAATTGCTTCAAGTCTAGCTACAGGGGCAAAAGTTTCCTCAAAATTAATTCCTTCAATTTGATTATACCCCTTAGATACTAATCTAGCCTTATTTCTAATGACTACTCCTAAGTCATTCATTTTAATTTTGAACACCCACTTGGTTCAAACAACACTTTGATCTTTTGGCCTTGTAGTTAATTCCCAAACTTTATTTCTTATAATTTGATTTAACTCTTCTTGCATGGTCAATAACCAAAATTCATCAGAAAGTGCTTGATCAATGTTAGTGGGTTTAACAGTTGAAATAAAGGCTGAATGATTGAATTCCTTGTTTAATCCACGCCTAGTTCTAATACCCTCACTTGGTTCACCTATTATCAATTCCTTTGGATGGTTTTTAGAAAATCTTAAATCTCTAGGAAAAGGGTTTTTTCTTTCCAAATTTTCTTCCACATTTAATCTATCAATCTTTTGGGAGTTTTCTTCAATTTCTTCTTCAACAACATTTGGCTCTTCCAAGTTTCCACTTTCATCAAATACAACATGTGTGGTTTCTTCAATGACTAAAGTTTTTTTGTTGAATACCCTATAAGATTTTCCAACACTTGAATATCCAACAAAAATTCTTTCATCTGATTTTGGATCAAATTTTCCTATGGCAGATTTTCCATTATTATGTATGAACACTTTGCAACCAAATACATGCAAATGAGGTAAATTAGGTGTTCTACCTTTTAGCAACTCATAGGGTATTTTATTCAAATTTGATCTCACATTCACCCTATTCAGAACATAACATGCAGTGCTAATCGCCTCAGCCCAAAAATATATAGGAAGTGAGTATTCTTCTAACATTGCTCGGGCGGCTTCTATTAATGTTTTGTTTTTCCTTTCAACTACTCCATTTTGTTGAGGGGTTCTAGGTGCAGAAAAATTGTGATCAATACCCTTTTCTTTACAGAAATTTTCAAATCTTTCATTTTCAAATTCTCCTCCATGATCACTTTGTATAGAAATTATTTCACTCCCTAGTTTCCTTTGAATCCAAGTAGAAAAATTTCTGAATTCTTCAAATGATTCACTCTTATGAAAAAGAAATCTAACCCAAATGAATATTGAGAAATCATCTATTATAACAAATCCGTATACCTTACCTCCTAGACTTACATTGCCTACAGGTCCAAAAAGATCCATGTGTAGAATTTCTAAAGGTTTACTGGTCCTAAGATCTTTATTGGACTTAAATGAGGACTTCACTTGTTTTCCTAATTGACATGCATCACAAAGATGGTCCTTAGTAAAGTCTAGTTTAGGTATACCTCTCACCAAATTCTTTTGGGTAATTCTCCTAAGATTTTTCATACTAGAATGATAAAGTCTCCTTTGCCAAAGCCATGATTCATCAGAAACAGTTTTCAAACAAAAAGCAGTAGGAGATTGAATACAATTTGAATCTAGCATGTAGACATTGTTTACCCTTTTTCCATTTAAAATAATTTTCCCATTTAGGCTTATTATACAGCTAGTAGGTAAAAATTTTACATTAAAGCCCTTATCACATAGCTGACTTATGCTCTCAAATTATGTTTTAAACCTTCAACTAATAACACATTGTCTATGAAAAAGTTTTTCAAATTTCCAATCATACCTGATCCAACCACTTTCTTTGTGGTATTATCTCCAAGTGTAACCTTGCCTCCACTCCTAGCTTCCAGCGTTATGAATTGAGCAGTATCTCCAGTCATGTGCTTTGAACATCCGCTGTCCAGGTACCATATACTCTCACGAGGTCTTGTGTGAGAGTACTCCTGCAAAAATCTCAAATGTTAGACCTGGGAACCCAAACAAGTTTGGGTTCACCTTTATGAAATTTATAATCAGATGCATGTATGATATGTCTAGGTTTATGCATCTTAGTTCTCCACACCAAATTAGTTTTCATCTTTAAAGTGCAGGTGTGAGATATATGTCCCAAAAATCCACAATTATTACATTTAACATTAGGAAAAATATTCCTATGTTTTCTTTCATATGATTATCTTCTAAGGAATTTCATGAATTTAGGATAATATTTAGGATTTGTAAAATCTTCAAGTTTAGGGGGGTTCCTATTATCCTCGAGAGCTCTTATTGTGAGTTTATAAAATGAATTCATATCTTCCAAGATTCGATTGGTATAATTGATTCTATATGTCTTGCTCTCAGATTCATCCTTAAAAATTCTTAAATTCTTTTTCAAGTTCAGCATAGGATGATTTTAAATTCTCAAAATTTTTATTCAGGTCATCATATTCATCAAGTAGTTTCATGTGGTTGTTATCTATTAAAGCATGATCTTTCCTAAGGATTTCGTGTTCCTTATTAAGCTCTTTCAATTCTAAATCTAAACTAGCATGCATCTTTTTTATTTTCCTATATGCATCATGCAAGTGTTCAGAAACTTCAAATAATTTATCATAGGTTAAATCACATATTTCTTCTTGATCTGATTGTTCAACATTATTTGCAATCAAGCAAAGGTTGGTGACTTCTTATTCTTTTTCAGTCTCAGATGAGTCTGAAGCTGAGTCCGCCCAGAAAGCTCTTTGAAACTTCTTCTTGTCCTTATTTACCATTGGTTTCTCCTCTACCTTCTCCTTGCTAGGAGTTGCTTTGAGTTTTGGACAATCAGTCTTTATATGACCTGGTTTCCTGCATTCATAACAAATCACTTCATTAGAAATCTTGTCATTTCTGTTATACTTACCTCTATTCCATTGCTGGCATTTTTTTTGCTTCCTCTTTAAAAAGCTTCTGAATTATCTAGTCATCAATGCAATATCATCTTCATCCTCAGGTTGTGAGTGTTCACTCTCTGACTCTTCCACATTTATTGCAATATTCTTGTCCTTTTGTGATTCACCTACATCCATTCTTCTTTGACTTACACCTTGCTCATAAGCAATGAGTGAATCAAGAAGATTGTCAATAGAATAAATGTTCAGATCTTTAGACTCTGTAATTACAGTAATTTTAGCATCATAAGTAGTAGGTAAACAACGAAGAATCTTATTGACCATTTCAGCATTAGTTAATTCCCTACCAAGTGCATGCAAAGAAGTGATAATTTGAGTGAATCTTGTGTACATGTCTGAAATAGATTCATTAGGTTTCATGCGAAATAATTCATAGTCATGTAACAAGATATTGAGTCTTGATTGCTTAACCTCATTTGTCCCTTCATAAGTTATACAAAGTCTATCCCATATGTCCTTTCCGCTTTTGCAAGTGGAAACTCGCATGTAGTCTTCAGATTTTAAAGCACAAAAGAAATTATTTAAATATTTGGCATTTAATTGTACTAAGTCACGTTCTTCTATAGTCTAATCTGCATAAGGTGTTTCTACTCTTACTCCATCAACTAATCTAATTGGTTTTGTGTAACCTTCCTGGACTAGCATCCACATGCGATAATCAAGTGACTGTAAGAAAGTAGACATGCGTGTTTTCCAAAAATCAAAAGGAATATTATCAAACAGTGGAGGTCTAGTGATAGAGTAACCCTCAGGTGTGTTTCGGTTTCCAAATGTAGCCATCTACGTTAATCAAAAAGTAGTTCAAACTTATGATTTTGAAACGATGCTCTGATACCACTTGTTGAATCTAGTAATTAGGTTGTTAAGCCTAAGTTAATGTCCCAAGGCTATCAAGGGGGGGGGGGGGTGAATTGGTAGTTTAAAATTTTAATCCCTCTTTGAAGATTAAGTTGAACCGAAATGAAAATTTTCTTTTAAAGTTTTTCTAGAAAATATTTTTCAACCACAGAGTTGTTAAAACTTAAAATAAAATGCGGAAATAAGAAAACTGTAAATGACACCAGATTTATAGTGGTTCGGTCTATAACCAGACCTACATCCACTCCTCAGAGGCACCCTCTGAGTATTGCACTAAAACCAATAGTGACTCTCCTTTTGCACTCACAGCAAGGCGGAGAAGCCTTTACGACACACTCTTTTCACCACTACCCGGTGTGGCAGAGAACTGTCGTCCTTTTACACAATCCCCAGTGTTGGCAGAGAACCGTGTCCTTTTATACAATCCCCAGTGTTGACAGAGAACCGTCATCCTTTTACACAATCCCCTGTGTTGGCAGAGAACCGTACATCCTTTCATACTCTCCTAATGTGCGCAGAGAACCCTTCACGCTGTTCACACTCTCCAAGTGTAGGAAGCAATCTCTTCGGCTATTCACACTCTCCAAGTGTCGGCAGCGAACCAGATCTTCTTGACTGATCTTCTCACAAGAATCTAGAAGGAAGAAAGAAAAGAGTGAAGTATTTCCAATTCACAAGTAGTGACTCTTACCTTTAAAATCCAAGTGAAGCCTTCTTGCTCCAGTGGTAGGAATCCTCTCTTGAATGCTTTCTTCCACTCTCTCCTTGGCTATTCTCTCAAGAGGCACGAAGATCAAATGAAAAAAAGATTTGGTGGCAGTCTAATTTGGACTATTTATACAAAACACAAGAAAAACCGTCCAAAAACTGCAAGTTTTCAATTATGTACGCAGTGGATCGTCCCGTACGATCTGACGATTGTCCTGGACAATTTTACTTAAATGCTTTAAAATGACCCTATTTGTATATGTGTACAAAATGTATTCGTACAGCTGATCGTCCCGTACGAACTAAGTTCGTCCGGTACGAACGGTTATTACAAGGTCGGTCTAGAAAACTGCTGAAAACCATTCTAAGTCGGTTAATCGTCTGGACGAAAATTGGTTCGTCTGGACGAAATTTTTACAGAGAGCAGATCATTTTCTGACGATAATTAATTTCGTCTGGACGAAAATTTTACAGAGAGCCGATCGTCCTGGACGATAATTAATTTTGTCTGGACGAAATTTTTACAGAGAGCAGATCGTTTTCTGACGATAATTAATTTCGTTTGGATGAAAATTTTACAGAGAACATATCGTCCTGGATGATAATTATTTTCGTCCTGGACGAATAGGACTTAGAAAAATTTTTTCAAGCCAGTTCCTATTCGTTCAATGTGCTCAATAGGAGATAACTGTCTGATCGTCTTGTACGATATAATATCGTCCCGTACGATCAGTATAAAATTTTTATGATCTCCTTATGTGTGTGTATATGTTTTTATTCACTCAATTACAATCACTCCCTTTCAAATTTAATTCAAATAAAAATGTAAGTTTCAAATTAACAAAGTATCTCATGTTGAATTTGATTTGAAGTTTTCGTAGTTTGGAGTCTGATTTTCCTGAAATGTTAGTACACACAAGAGCAAATACAAATCTTCTAAAATTGTTAGGAGATAACTACACATTTGAACAATAATATTTGGAATCATCAAAATTATAAAAGTTGCAAAGATGTAAGGCATGCAAATAACAACTATTTAACAAGGACAATCTTTGGTCTCATGGTCTAGTAGGAAGAAAAATTTTGTTGTACTCTCCACTGCTGAAGCTGAGTTTATTACTCTTGGAAGTTGTGTGGCTCAAGTCCTTTGGTTGAAACAATAGGTATTGGATTTAGGATTACCTGTAGGCACAATCTCAATTTTTTCTAACAACACTAGTGCCATATGCATCTCTAAGAATCCTATCCAACATTCAAGGACTAAGCACATTGACATTAGGCATCACTTCATTAGAGAACATATGACTAAAGAAGACATTGAGTTACACCATGTGACATCTGAAAATCAATTGGCTAACATCTTTACTAAACCACTGTCCTTCAACACTTTCAGCTCTTTAAGGACCAGATTGGGTGTGATTGACATAAATGCATGAAATTGATCTTTTATTTTCTTTTCTTTTTGCTCCTTACTTTCTTTTCTTCTTTTTGTTTTACTCTTAGTTTTTGTTTGATTTATTTTACTTTCTTTTGTCTAGTTTTTCAAAATCATCGTTGAAATGATATCGTATGCCTTGTCCTTGCTTTTGAAAATTTATAGTCAGTGTTTTACATTTCTTTATCTATTAGATGGCAAAAACATTTCATTGATCATGTCTCTTTATCTAACCTATTTTAGTGGCATAGTGTTCTTTTCTCATTAAAAATCTAGTTCAAATTAATAAATTGTGTATGAAATTAAGATCTTTTCTAAAACTTGCTTAAGCAAATCTATCTTGTATTTATAATGATTAAAGTCTTTTTGTCTCATCAAGATTCCTCGTTACTCTTGTCTTTGGTTATTGATTCTGTTTTATGGATAATTCTTTCCTATGTTAGAGAGAGAGCCTCTATTCTCTAATATATAGAAGATATACTCACAACTAAGAATCCTTTTTAAAGGTTGTAAAAGAGAGTGGAACTTGCAAAAATAAAAAAAAAATTGGCCAATGATGCCAACAAAAGATGCGCAATGATGCCAAATTGAAAAAAAAATATCAAAAAGCATAAGATGCGCAAAGCACTAATCAATCGACAAGAGGCATAAAATGAGCTCACTAAAAAGCAAGCTCTTCTCTCTTTTCAAATCCTTTTAAAACTTAGAAGTTTTCATGTATCAAAGGCTTGATTTTGATTGTTTTGTGATTGTGACAAATTTACTTTGGTTTATTATTCTATGAGATATTTTTTCTTAAACCAAGTGATGAAGGGATCCTTATCTCATATCCAATTGGTTTTATTTGAGTTAGGTCATTGATTTCAAAAGATGATTCTACCCTAAAAGAAAGTCCGAGATAAGGGTAACCATGATTGGATATTCTATCGTTCTTTTGATTGTAGATGATGTTAACTCGTTAACTCACAAATTTTTAAAAAATCAATCATATGGAATGCTACAACATATTCATGTCTTGAAAAAAAAAAAGTCTTTTGATTTGCTTTCTTCGTTCCCTCCTCCTTTTTGAGATGTCAAAAGGGGGAATAGTTTAGGATGTTTGCTTACACTTTTGATTCCATAGTTTACACTGATATTTTTAAAATAATTATCGTAGTGTCTTTCCATCACCAAAAAGGGGGAGATTGTTGCAAATTTAATTTCATGGACTATATTTTGATGATTGGCAAACACTCTTGCTTTTCTTCAACTACCTATTACTACTAACATTTTTAGGATTCAAAGATCGGATAGAAATCGGAATCAGCTCAAGACTGGGTAGATTAGGATTGAGTTAGTATGTAATTTTCTTTTTTCTTTTTTGTGTCAATTGTAATTTCTTGAAGTGACTGATGTTAAGTAACCCCACACATACACACTTGAGAGATTTAGAACTTGTGTTTTTACTCACATCGGCCTGGACGATCGAGTTCAAAACAGAAGATCTAATCAGGATTTCTTAGTTATGGCAGCCGTAATTAACTGATCGGCCTAGACGATACCTTTATTGGACAGGACAATATGCTCAATCCTGGTTGTGATTTCTTGTTGGAATATTACTGGTATTGTTCTTGCTGGTATGATGGATATAGTGGTGATTTTCAGTCTGTATGACTTTGCTTGTGAAGAGGCTGATTTTTGGACTATTAAGGAGACAGCTGGTGTTTTTACTTTGTCGTTGATGATTGGTTCATTCTTGGTGGATGTTGTCGGTTGTGTTGATGCAACATCTGAGAATTCTACTATTAATTGGAGCTTGTTGGACCCTAAGATCGATGGGATTTTGGTTGATGATTGGATAGTCGGTTTAGTTGTTGTTTTTCTTTTTCTTGAAACTTGTTATCTTTTGCTTGTTTTGATGTTAGGTTTCTTGGGCCTTTTTAAAACCATTATGATGAAATATGAGATTTTTACTAGGTTTTATTTTCCGTCTTTTGGGAAAGCTGGGATACTAACCAACCTTTTAGGTTGTTTTAATACTTGGTATCCCCATCACCCCAATGGATCTAAAATGGAACTTAGTGAATCAGATATCCATTATAGTAGTTTTAATTGTTTGCTTTTGCTTTCTAGATTGTGTTAGGTTGTTTCTTCTTTTTAATGCAATTTCATTTCTTAAAAAAAAAAAAAAAGAATCATCAGACCAGAAGCAAAATGATGTTTAAACCCTTTGTTTATGTGTTTTTGTGTGCATGTTTTTTATTTGTTATATTTTTATTTTTGTTTGTTTTGTGTGTTTTTTTTTGTTTTTTTTAGTGTTTTGTAAGATTTTAAAATGTTTTCACATCTGATTCCATGTTTTAGATCAATCGTGCAAATTTTTCTAAGTATTCTATTCATTTTGGACGAAAATATTTTTGTACTGTATGAATTTTGTAGCAAATTGATAGTTGGTTTTGACTGATTTCATATTATTTAATTTTTCCAATACATATCATTATGTACGATCTCCTGATCGTCCTAGACGATTTGTATTACTTATTTATACACATATAAATGGCTATACGGGTAGATTCAGTTTTTATAACTGATCGTACGTACGAAACCCAAAGTTTGTATGTACGAACTTTGTGTCATTCAATGTTGAGAATGAATCTTTTTATGAGACATTTGGAATGTGATATAAAGATTTTTATAGTTTGTGTACTTGTGTTTTGTTTAGTGTTTTTCTATACTTTTATTGCTTTAGATTTTTTATGTTTAAGTGTTTTTGTTTTATATTTGAAATGTTCGTTAGCCTATATGAAAATTCCTTAAATTTTTGATCTTACAAGTGCTATACTTTGAACTGCAACATAAAATTGAATTTATTAGAAAATCTAAATTTTCTAAATTTAAGTTTTGCTTATAACTTGATATTATTAAGATTGTTAATTTCATGTATTTTATTTAGACTACATTATTGTTAATATTATTATTGTAATTGTGATGTTTTCTTATTTTATATTTCACTTATCAGTTAATATTTATGCACTTAGAAAGATTTGAAATTTTAGATTATTAATTTTGGAAAGAATACAATTACTCTTGAAAATTGTACAAATGTACAAAAATCAAAAGAAATGCGCAAAGATTCGCAATGTGAAAAAGAGGCACAAAATAAGCCCAACTAGTAAAAAGTTGCACAAAAATGTGCCATAAATTTGAAAAAGATGTGCAAAGCGCCACATGTGGTAGTTATTTCTTTCCGAACTCTTTTAATCTCTTAATTCAAATAGATCTAATGTTCATTTATATTCTGTATTGAAATTTGTAATATACAATTTTATTATTCATCATTCTTGTAATAATTTTCTCTATCTTAATGTCTAAATAGACTCATATTTTGATAATTTTTTTTTTTAGTTTCTATGTTCTATCTCTTCTTAAATTCTATGAATTTTTATGATTTGACTAATGTTTTAATTTTATTTGCATACATTATTTCAATCACTTTCAAGGTTAAATTATCAAATAATTTTTATATGTCTGCTTATATTTCTAGTCTTTTTCTTCTTCACTTTTTAATGTTGTCAAAAAGGGGGAGAAATTGTTTGTTGTCTTGTGTATTTTTGTATTTTTTATTTGTTTTATCGTATTTTTTCGTATTGTGTGTTTATGTTTGTTTTTTTTTGTTTTGTTTTTGTTTTGTGTGATTATTTTTGTCTTGTATAAAATTTTTGAAAAACAAAAAAATTGCATATGTTCATCATTTCAGGGGGAGTTTAGGAGTTTCTTAGAATTTGAAATTATACAAACAATAATTATTTTTCAATCATAAAAAAGAGGCAGATTGTTAAGAGAGTTGCTATTTGCATGTTTTCATTCTTACAACTTGTATAGTTTTGATGATTCCATATATTATTATTTTATGTGTAGTTATCTTCTAACACTTTTTGGAAGATTTGTTTTGGCTCTGGTGTGTACTAACATTTCAGAAAAATTGAACTCCAAATTACGAAGACTTCAAATCAAATTCAGCATGCAATCCTTTGTAAATTGAAGCCTTTAATTGTTCTTTGAATTGAGAGGGAGTGATTGTAATTTAGTGAAAACACACACACACACACACACACACACACTTAAGGAGATCTTAAAAATTTGTACTGATCATACGGGACGAACCTAGTTCATACAAGATGATCAAGTCAGTTATCTCCTACTAAGAACAATGGAACGAACAGGAGCTGAAGAAAAATTTTTCTAAGTCCCGATCGTCCAGGACGAAGTGAATTCGTCCTAGGACGAATTGGCCTATGGAGAAATCTAGTTCAGGACGAAGTGTATTCGTGCCAGGACAAGTTGCTCTCTGGACAAATTTTGTCGAAACGAATTGAATTCGTCCTAGGACGAAGGGAACCGACTATGACAGTTTCTGACAACGTTCTGCAATTTTTAGAACCGACCTTTGATATAACCTTTCGTCCCAAGACGAATATATTTCATCCCAGGACTAACATATTTCATCCCAGGTTGAATTTAGTTCGTACTAATTAACAAATGGTTTGTACGGGATAGTTTTTGCACAGTTCGTACGGGACTAACTCAGGTTCGTACGGGACGATCCACTGCGCAAAAAAACTTCAAATTAGTAGTTTTTTGCATGGTTTTTCTTGTCCTTTCTATATAAGGAGTCATAGAAACTATTAAAAATGCCTTTGGAGTTGTTTTCTCTTGAAAGGGATCATTGAGTGAGTGTTTGGGAGAGATTGTATGAGTGAAGAGTGAGAGATCAAGTGAGGGGTTTGTGAGGGATTCACAAGGTTACTTAAAGTGTAGATCTCTTTATTTCTTTCAAGTTTCTACCCATCTCCTCTGAAGGCTCTCAAGTGAAGTTCAACAACATTGGTCTAGTTCTCTGCCGACACTTGGAGAGTGTAAAAGGATGACAAAGTGTATCTTTGGCAGTCATTGTGTCTTCGTTCTTTTGGAGAAAACTAGAAGAGAGAACTTGAAAGGGAGAGAGGAAAGGGTGGAGTTTGAGAGGGAGAAGATCCATGGAGGGGATTTAAAGAGAATGTGGAGGGGATATTCACTCGGTTGCACCGGCAAACTTACACCTCAATACCATCGAATTCAAAGGTCATCTTGAGGGAAGTTTAGAGAAGAATAAGATCTCTTTGGTGTCATAGGACCTGGCTTCTCCGCCGCACCAGGGAAGGTGAAAGTGATTTTGTACAGGCTTCTCTGCCTTGCTGTGAGGGCAAAAGGAGAGTCACTTTGTGGTATTAGTGCAATACTCGGAGGGTGCCTCCAGGGAGTGGACGTATGTAAAGGTTTGACCGAACCACTATAAATCTGGTGTGTTCTTTCTTATTTTTCTTTCTCATTTAATTTAATTGCAAGTTGTTTACTCTGGTTGAAAAGTTTATTTTTAAACTTTAAATTTAACCTGCATTAATAATTAAGGTTTTCTAAAAATCTAAGAGTAGAAGTAAAATTTTTAATTACCAATTCACCCCCCTCTTGGTTAGCCTCAGGATAATAACTTAGGTCTAACAACCTATTCATGAGCCCCAACAATTGCAAGTTAATTTCCATAATTAAGAAGTTCTCTTTTACCACTCCCTACCTCCTCTTCTTCACAGCACAGTCAAACCCATAATTAGACAATTATTGAGTTCTTTCTTTGTCTTACTTTAGTCATATACACTAGATAGGGACTATATTGCAAGCACATACATCTAGCAGAGATGTCTCTTTTCTCTTTACATCACCATGGTATATGCGCCAAGTGACTATTGAGTGTTCCTTTATTATCCTACTCTAGGCATATACACTAGGTAAGGGTAATTCTCTTCTCTCTTTACATCACTATAGATATATACTTCAGGTGGTTGTTGAGTGTTACTTCTTTCTCCTAATATAAAAATATGTACAAGGTAAGGACTCTATTGTAAACACTTACATCGAGTAGGGGTGGCTTCTTCACTTTTTTCCTATTATAGGCATATGTATTGGGTGGATATCAATCTATCTAGTTGTTTTCATTGCAATATCCTTGGGGGTATACTTCACCACCACTTCATTGCCCCTATTTCCTTTTCCTATTATGGGGTTATTGAGTTTCTTATTTAGCATATAGTCAGGCATGTATGTTTGGAAGACACTCTATTATAGGCATATATGCTAGGCAGAGGTGACTCTTATCCTCTTCACATCATTACAACTATATACATCTGGTGATTGTTGAGTGTTCTTATCCTCTTCACATATTATAGTCATATACATTGGGTGATTGTTGAGTGTTTTTGTCCTCATTACATCATTGCAGGCATATGTGTTATATAATTGTTGAGTGTCCTTCTCCTCTACACATCACCACAGGCATATATATTGGGTGATTGTCAAGTGTTCTCATCCTCTTCACATCACTGCATGAATATGCACCATGTGATTATTAATTATTGTTGTCCTCTTTACATCACCGCGATCATATATCCCAGGTGAATATTAAGTGTTCTTATCCTCTTCACATCACTGCGGGCATATGTGTTAGGTGATTATTAAGAGTTCTTATCCTATGCACATCATTGAAGGAATATATTTTGGGTGATTATTGAGTGTTCCTACCCTCATTACATCACCATGGGCATGTGCGTCGGGTAATTATTCAGTGTTCTTGTCCTCTATCTATCATCATAGGCATATGCATTAGGTGTTTATTGAGTGTTCCTATCCACTTCCCATCACTACAAGCATATATGCCAAGTGGTTGTTAAGTGTTATTATCCTCTTCATATCACTGCAGGCATATACACCGGGTGGTTGTTGAGTATTCCTGTCCTCTTCACTTCTCCAGGCATATGCATCTAGTGGTTATTAAGTGTTCTTATCCTCTTAACATCACCATGAACATATACGCCATGTTGTTTTTGAGTGTTCTTATCCTCATCACATCATCACAGGCATATGCATTGGGTCATTGTTGAGTATTATTATTCTTATCCTCTTCAATTCATCACAAGCATATGCATCGGGTGATTATTTAGTGTTCTTTCCTCTTCACTTCATCATAAGGCATATGTGCCCAGTGGATGTGATTAGTGTTCTCTCCACCTTACCATGAGGCATATGCCCTGAGAAGAGTTGATTTATATTCTCTCCACCTCACCGTAAGACATATGCACTGAGCGAAGGTGATTCATGTTCTTTTCGCCTCACTATAAGACATATGTCTCAAGCAGATGTGATTAATGTTATATCCACCTCACCATAAGGAATATACACTGAGTAAAGGTGATCCATTTCTTCTCCAAACGACTATAGGCATATATGTCATGCAAAATTGATTCGTGTTTTCCCTTCCTAATTGTAAGATCTCCAACTGAGAGGTTATTAAGGGAAGAAGTACAGCTTTGGCTCCTGGTTCTATAATTGTTCATTCTAAATACCAGCTACTTGGTTCTTCGCGGAATAAGCTCCTGGGAGGTCGATGGACTGCCGCCAGCCTTCGTCGGTGATGGGATTCACAGGAAGTGTTAAGGGAAGAAGTACAACTTTGGCAAAGGAGGTTGATGGTCATCGTTCTGTTACAGATTTGACAAGGGGAAAGGCTGATGTTGGGGTTTCAGGTGATCAAGATATGGGTGGAATCTTGCGGAAGAAACCTGTAGGTGATGCTTGCGGTAGGACGTTAGGCCCGTTGGTGATTAAAGAGAACGGTATGGAATCGATCAAGAAGGTTTCGTTCGTTGATGGTAAAGGCAAAGAGATTGTTATAGGAGATGGAGGGGGCTCTCTTATTTTAGTAAATAAGAATTTTGGTCAGTATCCTAATGATCATGTGGCGCCTTTGGCAGAATTGAATATTTGCAATGAAAGGATCAGGAATGTGCATAATTGTGATTTTGGTAACATAGACGTTACGCTCTGTTCGAACTCTGCTTTGGAATTTAACAGGGACACGGATAAGTTGGTTGATGAAAAGCCGATGGAAAAAACTGGATGGGATGGATGGGACCCGTGGAAGAGGAAACCATATATTATGTTGGACTTTCAAGAGGAGGGCATGGTCTTCTCGGAAGATGGTAAATCTGTGAAACAGGTGGAGGAAAGAGAGATTTCTAATTCACACAAGTTAAGGAATTTCTTGGTTATTAAGGTGTTTTGGAAGGAAATTCCCCATCATGTTGTGGCATGGGAGATAAGGAGACAGTGGAAATTGTTTGGTAATTTTCATTCTACAACTTTGGGGAAAGGGTGGTTTCTTTGCTCCTTTGAATCGAATGAGATGATGGAAGGAGTTTTATCGAGAGGACCGTGGTTTCTCAATGGCTTTATTGTGAGGATGGAGAAATGGTCTGTGGAATTCTCCACTCTTTCATTGAAAGGTTTAACCTCCCCAATCTGGATCAGAATGCCTCACCTGCCCTTACAGTGTTGGGATGAAATGAATGTTTCTCGTATTGCTTCAGCCATTGGGAAACCGTTGATGTTGGATGGCAATATGTTCCAATGGGGGAAAAGAGAATTTGCCAGAGTATGTGTGAGAGTGAAAATGGATCAGTGTCTTCCCCTTGGTGTATGGGTTGATAGCATTTTTGTGAAGTTTTTTCAGAAACTTGAGTATGAGAAGATATCGACCCTTTGCTATGGCTGTGGGAAGGTGAGTCATCTTAAAAAGGATTGTAACTTGAAGGCTGACGAGAATTCTGACAAGAAGCAGTATGAGAGTGAATCTAGAGAAGTCAATGTGGAAAAAACAGTTGAAGAAGAGGTTACTGACCAATCATATGGCCCTTGGATCGTGGTTAAGAAGAATATGAATAGAAGACCATTTGCTATGAAGGATAAATTGAAACCAGTGAAGAAATAGTGGGTGAGATCGAATGGAGTTTAGGAGGTAGTGGATGAAACTGGTTTACAAGGTAATGAGGCTGTTAAAGATATGACTGAATTTGATGTGTTTGATCAACTTGAAGAAGGGGAGATACCTATTGTAGATGTTCAAGCTAAGGCTACTTCAGGGGAAGAAGCTGGCCGAATGGATTGTTCTGCTTTGGGGACGTTGGACTCTCTCAATTTTTCTGCTGTAAATGACGGTATGCTTTATAGCACTAATCTTATGTTTACTACCAATGAGAATAAATTTAATGTGTTGAATGAAATGGAGGAGGAGGGGTCAGGAGTGGATAGCCTTAAAGTCATGGAAGGAGGGGATGCGTTTGATAATAGTGACAAGCTTCATCCAATTGTTGGTTGTAAGGATGGTATGGGAGAGGATAATGACTGTGAAGATAGCAAATATGAAGTGAATAGTGAGAAGAGAGTATGTTTAGTGGAGATATGGGGAAGGGGAAGCTTGTTAAAGAACTTAAAACTTTGGTCCCATAAAGAGAAGCTCTAGATGAAGGAATGTGGAAGGGGGTTTGAAGAAAAAAGGCGGGGGCTCTTCCCCCGGAGGTGCTTTATGAATTCTATCATTTTTTGGAACTGTAGGGGGGCCAAAAAGAGGGAGGCCTCTCTTTATTTAAAGGAGATTATAAAGGATCACAAAGTATTCTTTTTTGGTTTGATAGAAACTAAAATTTCTGCTATGGATAAAGAGTCGTTTACAAGGATGATGGGACAGGGTTGGGACTTTTTTTTGCTTCCATCTGCTGGGCTCTCTGGTGGTATTATGGTGATGTGGAGGTATGACTTGGCGTCTTTCTCTGTTGTGAAGACCTCGGACCAATGTGTTATTGGTGAACTCAACGTTTTCAATAGAGGAGTTTGGATGATCACTACAGTGTATGCTAGTAAAGAAACCTTGAAAAGAAGGTGTCTTTGGGATCTTGTACAGGGAGATGCTCACAGTAATATTCCTTCTATTATTGGAGGGGACTTCAACTATATTTTGGCCAAAGAAGACAAGAATGGAGGTAGGAGGTTTAAATTCAATCAAGGTTCTCTAGAGATGGTAAAGTTTATGAATGAGAATGATTTTCATGAAGTTGGGTTTGTTGGACCAAGATTCACTTGGTGCAACAACAAGAAGGGAGGAGATAGGATTCTGGAAAGGCTTGATACGTGTCTTCTTAATTCCTTGGCTATCAACAAAATACAAATTACTTTGGTTAGGCACCTTGCTAGAGTTGCATCGGATCATTGCCCGATTTCTTTGAAGATGTTTGAAACGGCTTGCAAGGGTAGAAGTGGGTTCAAGTTTGAAGACACTTGGCTCTCTTTCAAAGCAGCTGAGCATATAGTATCTAATAGGTGGAGAAAGACGGTCTTGGTAGATGACATGGAGATTCTCAACAAAAAATGCAAAAAGAACCTTAAAGGATTTAATCTATTGGAGTAAAAATAGATTGAAAGAATTCACCTTGGAGAAAGATTCATTAAAAGCTGAGATTGTGAAGTTGCAAGAAGAAGAAGCTGAATTTGGTTGGTTGACTGAGGAGAAGCTTTAGCTACTCAAAGCTAAGGTTAAAGAACGGAATTTGGTTCTTAATAATCTTAAAATTTGGTGGAGACAAAGGGCAAAAGCTAAGTGGATTAATGAAGGTGATATAAACACCAATTTTTTTCAGTCCTTTGCCAACTCTAGAAGGAATGCTAATAGGATTTCCCAAGTTAAAGACCATAATGGGATACTAACTGAAGATAGAAAGGAGATTGAGGAGGTCTTCAGGAGTTCTTTTCAGGGTAAATGGAAGTACAGGAACTGCAGTTTTTTGGGTTGGCCAGAACAGAGGAAAGTGTTGGATGAATGTGATAGTGAAATGTTGATTAAAGACCTGGAAGAGGCTGAGATCAAGGATGTAGTAATTAATTTGGGCAGTAATAAATCTCCGGGCTTTGATGGAATTACCCATTCCTTTTTCAAAGCCTTTTGGAATACTATTCGATTGGATGTGGTGAATGCGGTGAAGCAGTTTTTTGTCACTGGTTTGATGAACAAAGAATGGAAAGACACCCTTATTGTGCTCATTCTGAAATCTCCTAATCCCAATACTCCTTTGTCTTACAAACCTATAAGCCTTTGCAATTCAATTTACAAAATCAATGCTAAAGTCTTATTGAATAGAATTTTGGGTTTCATGCCAAGGATCATTTCTAAGGAGCAAGCGGCTTTTGTGAGAGGTAGGGCAATCTCTGATCATATTCTTTTGGCTCAGGAGGTCTTCAACAAAATGAGAATGTCAAAGGCTTGCAATGGATTCTTGGCTATCAAAGTGGACATGGAGCAAACATATGATAGTTTGTGCTGGGCTACCTTGGAGAAAATAATGCTTGACTTGGGTTTTCCTTCAAGATTTGTGTATTTAGTGTTGGAATGTGTTACTACCTTGAGGTATTCTATTATGATCAATGGTAAAAACTCCAACTGGATTGAGGGGAAGAGTGGCTTTCATTAGGGATGCCCTCTATCGCTGTTTCTCTTTATTATTTGTTCCCAGTTGCTTTCGAATGCCTTTATTAATAGGAACTCTGATATGGGTATTAGGATCTCTTCTAATGCCCAGAAGATTTCTCACCTCCTTTTTGCAGATGATATTTTACTGTTTCTTGAAGCTAAATGGAATGTCATGAAGAAGGTTAGAGAGACAATGAAGGACTACTGTAATTGGACCGGTCAAAACATCAATTACCACAAATCTTCTTTGGTTTGTAGTTGCTCGGTGGAGAGAAGGAGGAGAACCAAGATTTCCATGTTTATGGGTATTAAGCTGGTCAATGAATTTGAATATTTGGGCATCAAGTTGGCATTAAGATGTCTAAAGAAGGAGGACTTTCTGGTGATATTGGATAGGTCCAGTAAAAGAATTAATGCTTGGGGAAATAAATTTATTTCCTTAGCCGGTAGACTTGTTCTAATTAAATCTGTTGCACTTTCTCTTCCTTTGTTTTCTATGACTCATTCCCTTATTCCAATGAAAATTCTGATGGAATTTGAGAAAATGTGTAGGGTCTTCATTTGGAATAAAGCTGATGGTAATAGGGGCATTCATTATGTTTCATGGGAGCAACTTTGTAAGCCTAAACAGATTGGGGGATGGGATATTCATTCTGTTGTGGATAGGAAGGATGCTATGAGAGCAAAGATTGCTTGGAAATTATTTGAAAATCTTGAGACTTTATTGAGTAGACATATTATTGTGAAATATGGAGTTAATTGGTGGAGCTATGGGCTGAGTAGGAGCAGCTCTTCTACGTGGAAGGTAATGCTTTCTGGTTGGAAGGCACTCAAGGATCATGTTAGATGGAGAATTGTCAATGGATGCAAAATCAAAGTGATTAAAGATACATGGATTTAAGATAAACCATTACTCAAATGGCCAACGTTTGTGGGATATTTTGAAGATGAGGATACTTCTCTAGACGGTTTTATTGCTAATGGCTTCTGGGACCGTGGGAAACTGGACAGGTTCTTTGGGACAGATCTTGTTGATTTCATTTGTAAAGTTAAGATTGATAATGGTATGAATGAGGATGGTATGGAGCTGAAGCATAAGATGTCTGGTAAGTCCTTATCTGCATCAATTATGCAAGACAAATTCGAAAATCTGGATGATTTGATGGCATTAAGTTGGATTTATAAATAGGGTTTAAACGTAAGAGTGGAGGTTTTTATTTGGAGGTTGGTGTCGGATGCTCTCCCTTCAGGTGCCTTGTTATTAAGGAGGAAAATTGCTATTGATTCTGATTGCCCTTGGGGTTGTGGTAATGTGGAGGATATCAATCACATTGCAGCCAACAGTTGCAAAACTCAGGAAAGTGTTGTATGTTCTGAGAGATTGGGGATTCCATATTCAAGTTTTTAATGATTGGGAGAACTGTTGGATTAGTCTTCAAGAGCTCAAAAATGGGAACTGGTTAATGGTAAAATTGTATTTTACTGTTATTTGGCTTGTGCGGAATCATAGAAATAAGTTTAAACATGGAGATCCGGATGTTAGTGAGGTATTCTTTAGCTACCTCAAGTCTCAGCTTTGTTTGTCTGGATAAACAGAATCTTGTCCGATCGAAGAACTAGGTTGTCTATCAGTCTCGTGGACTATCTTCTTGTGAATAGCAACCTCCTCCCCTCGATTGGATCAAGATTAACTTTGATGCTTCACTTAAAGGCAATTATGAGGCAGGTATTGGCGGGATTGCTAGAGATTACAAGGAAAGGTTTCTTCTTGCTTTTGGGATAAAGGAAATGCATTGAGACATTGCCCAGTTGGAGTTGTCCGCAGCTTTAGCAATTACAGGAATTATAAGTGATAGATTCAATGATTTTGGTGGGTTTATAGTTGAAGGAGACAATAAAAATGTTATAAAATTTCTTCACAAGTTGCACAGTACACCGAAGGAATTGGACAGGAGATTGGATCTTGAAGACTCTTATTTTCTTAATAAGGTAAATAATGTGATTTTTCATTGGGTAAACGTAGCTGTAATAGATTAGCCGATTTCTGTGCTAATCATGCTCTTTCTTCTAACTTTTTGTGGGATTTATTTTGTGAGAGTGAGCTGCCTTCTTCCTTTTGTGAGTTGTTAAAGGAGGAGTGTGTGGGAGCTTTCCATTTTCTGTAGTTTGTATCTAGGTCTTTGCTTTGGTTTTTGTTTTTATGCAATTTTAGCATTCTTCAAAAAAACATCAAGAGGTTATTGACTTTCTGAGTTGTTTTTGGCTTTCTGAGTCATTGTTGAGTTTCTCTTGGCTCCGTCACACTATTTTGATATGTTCAGGTGAGTATCAGGTCATCCTAATTAGATGTTTAGATTTGGTTAGGCAAATATTGAACTAATTTCTACCTTTTATCCCACCTTAACTTCATGATTTAGTGATTGTTGGTGGGAAAAATTGTGTCACCATGCAGATTTTGATTTCTCCTATTTTGTAATCGAATACTGCATTAAGAATAAAGTATAGTCTCGAGAGGCCGACATAATATTCTATAATGGATTCAATATCAGAATAGGATTTTGAAAATTGATATTTCTATAATCGAATATAGTTCAAAGAATAACATATCATCTCAAAAGATGAACATGAAATTCTATAGAATATGTTTAAAGATAGAAATACGGTTTTTGAAAAAAGTTTATTCATTCTTTTATTTAGATATGGCAAGAAGAATATTATATCATCTTAAAAGACGAACATAATATTCTTCAAGATATCCAAAAGTGAGAATGAGTTTTATAAAATTCATTATTTCTAAAGTTGAATATAACAAGTATAATATTAAATTATCTGAAAAGATAATAATAACATTCTACAAGTCTATTCAAAATTAAAAATAAGGTTTTAAAAATATCTACGTTCCCAAAGATTATTCCCTTATTTTATACGAATAAAACAAGGTTTATTTTAGTCTGGGGTTCTCAAATCCCTATAAGAGCAAGCTCCTATAGTTAATTACATCCTAGGAGGAATGCTCCTAAGAAAACTCTCGATTAAAGTAGTGATTTCATACCCTTTTGACTACAAAGTAGAAGACAAGGAACAGAAGTAAAGAATTTTCAAGGAGAAAGCTCAATATTGAACATTTATTATTGAGTCAAAGGAGAAAAAGTAGGAGGAGCCGGATTCTGAGAAGCTCAGAGACAACCTCAGTCTATCATATGTTGGGTTTTACATTTTAAGAGAAAATTTTATGTTTAAGTTGACATTTTATTAGAAATTTGGGATTATATTCCCGGAGGGCGAGGACTTAAGATCTAAAAAGAGTCTGTCTCAGAACCTAAATCTAATTTGGGTACTACAAAGTAGCGACCCGAACCTAACTAATGAAGTGCAAATCTGGACTTACCCCGGCCTGGATTAGAAAGTCAGCTAACCACCTAGGCACTTTAAAACCATGTATTCAGTCTCTTATGAAAAGATGGGTAGGGATGTTGTTTAGGTTTTAATGAATTGGGGGCCGACATCTAAGACAGTTCCTAATTGGCCCCTTAACTTAAGTAGGATGAAAAATGTCTGGAAATGCTATTAATTATTTATACACTTTTTAATTTGTATCAAATGCAATGCGTGCTAAATGACTCAAATGCATAAAATGAATATGAAGCAGTTTTAAAATTAGGCTTAGAAAATAGATTTTTTTCTAGAGATTGCACAACTTCCCCTTGACAGAACTGCACCCTCATAGGTCAAGTGGTCTGCCAGAACCCGCAGGCGGGGAGGTGCCTAACAAGGAAGAGAAAGTAATAATATATTTATGCTGACTCTCGACGATCCCAAGCTTACTTCTTAGAGCGTTAGAGTTACTATGTGAGCCTAAAATTTTTAATAGGATTTCAAGTAGAAGAATTTTAAACGTACCCTTACAAAAAAAATCTCTCCGATTCGAATCCAGGCTAAAACAAAACACGACATGCAAGGGCCCTAAAAAAAGCTATTGCATAAACAATGTAAACAAACAAATTAAATAATCCAAAATTATAATATCCAATGTCCAATGTCCATATTACACCCAGAATTTGCAAAAAAAGTAAAGTGGCCGGGCACCACTAACAACAAACCTGGATTCTAATCCTAAGAATGACGCAAGTGAGTTTTGAATTGGGATATACTGTTCCTTGAATCTTATTTATTCGTCTTCTTTCTTCAATCTTCTCATTCTGTCTTTTCTTCTTCTACGAGCTTCTTGGGTCCGCCAGGTTCTGGATATCCAAATGAAAAGAAAACTCATCCCTAAAAGGGGTAATTTCTTTTCTATTTGGATACTAAAATCATCCTAATTTGGCTTTCCAAATAAAAGAGAATAATCCTTTAAGGTATATTCTTCTTTCTTTGGATTCCAAATTAGATGTGATATCCCATTTTCAAAATTACTTTCACATTTATTAACTTTTAATATATTACATTTACATTCACATTTACATCACAGAAAGAAAAAGAAAATCTAGACACCTGCAAGGTTATCCTAAGTAAAAATCATCTCAAGCAGTTATATATTTGCATTTAAATTAAATTTATCAGCCACACTTGGCCACACTCCTTTTTATTTTAGGGGCTAAGCAGTTGAAGTACCTGTAGCATTTATATAATTTTTTTAATTAATTAGCCCCCTTTACTGCCCTGCACGAGTGTGATCACCTGCAGAAAATTATGTTAACAATCCAGATCGCTCCTAGCCTATGGGTAATCTAATCGTCAATCAAACCAACATCACAGAGTGCAGTAAGAGTAAGTAAGCAAACACACCAATATTTTTACAACCAGGATGCAGTGAAAATTGAGAAAAAGCCCGTCACACAGCAGTAAGAAAATAAACATCGGCCTAACCTAAAACTAGAGTCGGTTGTCCTAACAAACAAATCTAAGTGTGTGCAGTAGGCTGTTAGGTTTTGAAATGTTATAAGTCAATTATTGGCTAAAGTTTTCTAATTGATTGAATTCTAATTTAAAGATGTTTACTAATTCTAAAGTGAGATGTCACTAAATTTTCTATGTTATAAGTTTCTATCCTAAAGTGTGCATGCATCCTAAGTCTAGATTTTCTAAGACTCAGTTCTTAATTTTTCTCCTTAAGTGTCACTACTATTATATAGGATAAAAAATTTTGTTATTACTAACCCTTAGGACTTTGCGTGCGTGTAAAGGTTTAATGATCTAAAATAAAACAAAAGTAATCCTAATAAAATTGAAGTTGCTGCAAGGAACTAAAATAGAAGGGTTTGCACAAACCACATCAAGGGGCCCTTAAAGGTTTTCTAAGTTTAGAATACTCACAGTCACCAGGGGCTACGACCTGGTGGTTCCGCCCGTAGCACCTCTACCCGGGTGGATAGAGGCGACTAACATCATTAGCTCCTTGTCCTTTTGTTCCCTCGACCGATACCATTCCTCACAGTTCATGCAAATAAACAAAAAATAAGGAAAAACAGGGAAAAACATGGAAGCAGGGAAACATGGATTAGAAAGCACATTTAATAATTTATAATAAAATAATTGAAATTTATAAAAATAAAGGCGTACCTTTCTTCGGGCTTGAACACCAGTTTGTTGACTGTCTTCTGAACTTTTCACTTTTGATAGCATATTATATATCTTTCCAATATTTTACCCTGAGGTACAAGAAAAGAGAAGTAAAAGGAAAGAATAGAGAGAGGAAAAGAGAGTCCTGCTTTCTTTTATTATTTACCCAAATCAAACATTTTCTAACACAAACACTCTCTTTCTTCTCAAAATCATACATCTTCAATTTTCAAACATACACTTCTCTCTTAGCACTTACATTCATAAATCACCCTTTAAAATATACACCTTTCACTTTTCCAAATCACATAAATTTTAACACAACTCCATTTTTACATAATTCAAAATACAACTTCATCTTTATACATTACTTTTTTTTTAATACAAGCATAAACTCTACATCTCCGAAACTTCCAAAATATACACATAACACCCTACTTTTCTTATACAAAAATTCTACTTCTTCAAAACAAACACAAATTTCACTTTTAAAACAAATACCTTTTGCATTCCAAATTCTATACACTTTCTCTTCAATATACACTTCATATACTTCCCAATATATATATAAACTACAAGATTTATCCACTTCATCCTCCAAAAATATCATATTAGACTTTACCACATTTATTTAACTTATCCAAAAATGCACACGTTTCACCTACTTTATATTTCAAAATAAATACTTTTCATCTTCCATACTCTATGCACTTTCTCTTCAAAATACACTTTGTATACTTCCTAACACAAATAAATACTACAAGATTCATCCACTTCACCCTCCCAAAAATATCATACTATACTTTTACACATTTACTTAACTTCTCTAAAATACATAGATTTCACCTTTCAAACACAACACAACCTTGCATAACATTTATGAAAATTCTTTAAACTCATGCATCTCTTGGGAGTATGAATGGAATAAAACATAGATATGCTTTCTCACTAACTTTTATTTAACCAAAACTCATCACATTCTTGAATAGACAATAACACAAACATATTTTATGCATTTAATAGATCACGCTACAATTTCCTCCAATCTATGCATACATCTCATGATATGAACTACAATAACCATAGTGTTATGCAGATTTTACACCCAAAGAACTTAGTTTCAAACAACATGGATTTTACCATAAACACATTCATGATTCATGAGGTTATCTAGTTAAGTCTTGAAGAATAAGCATTTACAAATAGGATAATACTCAACCCAAATAAGTGCAGGAATTTAAGCATAAAATGAATGAACGTTTACTAAATAACCTCATTTGATAGGCTAACTATCCAACAAAAATTATCCATAAAAAAAAATGATGAGAGGGAGAAGAGTGGAAGAAGAATCAATAAGAAAAGGAAGTTCACCACTTTCCTTTGTCTTGGATCTCTGGAGGGGGCGATGGAGAGGCTTCGTGTGGATTTCTCATGCTTAGATAGTGAACTACAGTGATGTAAGAATGGAGGCTTGGACGTGTCATGTATGAGAGGAGGATGCTTAGACGTGTCATGTATGAGAGGAGGAGGCTTGGACGTGTCATGTATGAGAGGAGGAAGGCTTGGACGGTTTTTTGGGTTGAGGGAGAGGGAGAATGGGTGGTTATGGGTTGAGGGAGAGGGAGAGTGGGTGGTTATGGGTTGTTGCTGAACCCTTTGACCGTGGACCGTTTGTTGGACATTTGAAGGCCTTAATGATTTTGGAATTCGGTGATCTTGGGCTCATTGGATTTGTCTCGTTGAGCCGTTCGATTCGAGTATAAGCTCGTCAAAATCGGAGACCATTTGGTAACTCAAATTGCGGTTTGAACCTTCCAACAGGGCTTTGAGCCCTTGATTTGGGCTCATTTGGGCTCGGATTGGGTTGATCTTGGTGTAGTTGGGTTTGTATGCCTGAGACGCTCAGTTCGACTGTAAGCTTACTGAAATCGGAGTTCGGATGGTCTCCGAATTAAATTTTAAAGTTTCCAAACTTGATTTTGCATCGAGATTCGTGCTCGATTAAGATAATTTTTGACGACGTATCAATTATTATTATATATATACTTGTGACGAGTCAAAACGGGTTAATCAGAGCCATTGAAATCGAATTCAATTTGAGTTAATTTGATTTGATTTTGATTCGATTGGTGAATTGATTTGAGCCCAATAATGTATCAATTTGATCGAAAATAAATTAGATTGAGTCGATCGACATTGATGAATAAAAAATCGAGCCTGATTTGAGTTGAGTGATAGGTTCGAGTCGATGCTACGTCAGTGAGCGTCCACCTAAGAGAAATCCTATTGGATGACATCTATGCTAGGTTACGGAAACCTAGGAGCTAGATATTGATTCTGGGGAAATCAACCTCAAATAATGAGGTCAACAATTGTTACATGATTGTGTGCTGATTGCATGATGGGTTAATTATAATATGATTGTATTATTATTACATGATTAGATGGTTGTGTGAGCATGGCATGTTGAGATGATCATTGCATGATCATGTGGTCATTGCATATGATTATATGATTATTACATGATTAGATGATTGTGTGAGCATGGCATGATGAGATGATCATTACATGATCATGTGATCATTGCATGGTTATGTGGTTGTTGTGTTATTATTGCATGGTTGTATGATTATTATATGATTTGATGATTGCTATATGATTAGATGAATATGACATAATTGTGTGATTCTTACATGATTGCAAATTTATTGCATGATTATATGATTATTTCATGATTGCATAATTATTATATGATTTGATGATAATTATATGAATATTGCATGATTGCATGTTTATTTCATGATTGTGTGATTACTACGTGATCACATGATTACTATATGATTTAATAATTGTTATATGATTAGATGATTATGACATAATTATGTGATAACTACATGATCACATGATAATTATTTATTTTTATGATTATTATATGGTTAGGTGATCATTACATGATTTTGTGATTGCTGCATGGTTAGATGATCATTGCATAATTATGTGATTGATATATGGCTGGGTGATCATTATATGATTATGTGATCATTACACTATAGATGATTATTATATGATCAGATGAATATTATATAATTTTATGCTTATTGAGTTTCATTGATTGATTATTGGGTTGTATCTTCTCAGAGATAAGGAGGTCAACAACAATACTTGTGATTCACCAATTGTTTTCCACACCTAATGGGTTTGTGTTTGTTGACCTCCTTTTTGGCATTGATCACTTATATGGCCTTGTCACTTGAATTTTGTAGGTCAATACACTTGCCTTCATGTTGCACTATTTTTTGTCTAGAGATAAGTCAAATCATGCAATTTATCTCGATTCGACTTCAACTTTCGAATGTATTCATTTTGCCACATATTGATCATGATTATGTTTGAAAATATATGTGATCAGGTCGGTGATTATTTATGCTCATTTGGGCCTTTATTGTATATATTCATTCTGAGCATAAAATCATTTGATCAATTCCTCTTTTTTCAAACAGATTGTGTGAGCACGTTTGGCTCTTCAAGACTGATCAAATGAGCCCATTCGTGTTCAAATCAGGTGTCATTTGATGCATGTCAAGGAGAGAATGTGATTATGATAGTTATTATTTATATACATATATTTATTAATTTAAAATTAAGTAAATATAATAAATTAAATATTAGATGAAAATGTAAAATATAAAATTTTATGAATAAATATATAATTAATAAAATATGATAAATGAAATTAAATTTAAAAATTATATTATATAATATATATATATATATATTATATATATATATATATATATATATATATATATATATATATATATATATAAATATATATTCTTTCTTTTAGGAAATCATGTTCTTTGCTTGTAGGCTTGTTGTTTTGGGCACTACAAATTCCTATTCCTGCTAATAGGTTAATTGTAGTATACTTGTAGTGGGCACTATAAATCCTTAGCCCCCATTTATAGGTGAAATATAGTGTGTTGTATTTGCCTTGGATTGAAGGAAATGGCTTGAAGTACCAATCATTATAGATTTTGTAAATAGAACCCTTTGTCAATTAGCATGCATCATTTTTGAAATTAAAAGTCACCTATGTAACTGATATAAGTGGATTATGAACTCATAAGGATGTTTGTTGAACAAAATTTTGGAGAGCATATATTTGAAAGCTGCCACTTTGGAGAGCAATTTTAAAGTTGTGTGGGTGTTATTCTTGCTCAAAAAATTATTATGTTTAGTTTTGTTCAGTGGAGAGTTGCTCAGTTG
>CM028353.1:2185712-2207712 GCA_016618105.1 Dendrobium huoshanense
ACCGTCGGTCCTTTGATCACATGTGGCTGCGCTGTTTGAACAAGCGAGAAGCCCAGAAAATTGTTAATGAAGTTCATTCAGGACTGTGCGGTGCTCATCAATCGGGTCCAAAAATGAAATTAAAGATTAAAAGACTTGGATACTACTGGCCTACAATGATTGACGATTGCATGAATACTGCAAAGCACTGTCATCAATGTCAGGTCCATGGTGTGGTTTTACATCAGCCGCCTAATGTGTTACACCCTACGATAGCCTCGTGGCCCTTTGAAAGTTGGGGCACGGATATCATTGGGCCGATTGACCCTCCCTCTGCGAGAGGTCATCGTTTCATATTAGCAGCGACTGATTACTTTTCAAAATGGGCGGAAGCAATTCCCCTACGAAACGTAACATCACACCATGTCTTAAAATTCTTTCGTGACCATATTGTATATCGATTCGGCGTACCCCGCAGAATCATATCCGATAATGGGTCCGCATTCAAGTCTACAAAAATCAATAGTTTCGTAAGGCGCCATAATATTGATTGGAGATATTCGACGATCTATTACCCTCGGGCGAATGGATTGGCCGAGGCCTTCAACAAAACCTTGGTGCAAATTGTCAAAAAGACCCTTGATGATAACAAACGGCAGTGGGATGAGCGGTTGGTGGAAGCTCTGTGGGCTTATCGTACCACTTATAGAACCCCGACCCAATCCACCCCGTTTGCACTAGTGTATGGATCTGAGGCTGTTCTACCCTTGGAAATACAAATCCCTTCGCTTAGAATTGCAGTTCAGAATCAAATTACCAATGAACAAAATGCAAAACTACGATTGGAAGAACTCGAAGGCCTTGAAGAGCGACGTCTCCAAGCTCAACAAAGTTTAGAGTTGTATAAATCCCGTATGGTTCAAGCCCATGATAAGTTAGTGCGACCTAGGACCTTCCAAGCGGGAGACTTGGTATTGGTCCTTCGGAGGCCTATCTTGGCCCATCGGAAGTTGGGAGGCAAATTTGAACCTACATGGGAAGGACCCTTCGTTATAGAGACTGTCTACGAAGGAGGCTCGTATCAGTTAGTAGATTGTAAAGGGAACCACCCAATGCTACCTGTTAATGGGCGTTTCCTTAAGAAATACTATGCTTGATGTAGCTCATTTTATCAATCAATAAAACTTCCTTTTCTTGATTTACAGCTTAATTCTACCTTTTTTTTTTTTTTTTTTTACGCTCTTCGCCTTTTCCTTAAGGTTAGGTCCTTCCTTCCCTTAGGATTAGACCTGCTAGTGGTGGAGTACGCCCTCTGTGGCACCACCCTGGCATTTCACTCGGGGATTAGTGGTGGAGTACGCCCTTCGTGGCACCATCCTGATTCCCATTCGCTAGTGATGGAGTACGCCCTTCGTGGCACCATCCTAGTTTGCCAGTTAATCTGCCTATTTGGAGTAAGTCTTCTATCAGCATCCTATAGGCCTAAGGTTGGGTGATGCCCTTCCTTAGACCCAAGGCTAGGTATTCCCTACCTTGGTTTCCAGTTGATCCGTCTACTAGGAGTAAGTCTTCTATCAGCATCCTGTAGACCTAAGGTTGGGTGATGCCCTTCCTTAGACCCAAAGCTAGGTATTCCCTACTTTGGTTTCCAGTTAATCTGCCTATTAGGAGTAAGTCTTCTATCAGCATCCTATAGGCCTAAGGTTGGGTGATGCCCTTCCTTAGACCCAAGGCTAGGTATTCCCTACCTTGGTTTCCAGTTGATCCGTCTACTAGGAGTAAGTCTTCTATCAGCATCCTGTAGACCTAAGGTTGGGTGATGCCCTTCCTTAGACCCAAAGCTAGGTATTCCCTACTTTGGTTTCCAGTTAATCTGCCTATTAGGAGTAAGTCTTCTATCAGCATCCTATAGGCCTAAGATTGGGTGATGCCCTTCCTTAGACCCAAGGCTAGGTATTCCCTACCTTGGTTTCCAGTTGATCCGTCTACTAGGAGTAAGTCTTCTATCAGCATCCTGTAGACCTAAGGTTGGGTGATGCCCTTCCTTAGACCCAAAGCTAGGTATTCCCTACTTTGGTTTCCAGTTAATCTGTCTATTTGGAGTAAGTCTTCTATCAGCATCCTATAGGCCTAAGGTTGGGTGATGCCCTTCCTTAGACCCGAGGTTAGGTATTCCCTACCTTGGTTTCTCCAGTCCTCTCTTCAGAATAGGTGTAAGCCTTCCATTAGCATCCTATAGGCTTGAGGTTGGGAGATGATCTCCCTTTCACTCCCAAAATTCTACTTCCATTCGGTCAACGCCAATGTGTGCAGCGGAAGTTCCTTCTACCACACACATTGGGGGTCCATTTGTTGACCTCATTTTTGTATGAGGTCACTAAGACCCTTCCAGAAGCCAGATTTAATCCTAGACCCTAGGATCCACTCTAGACCTTAGGATCTTTCCTAGAACTAGACCTTAGAGCTTATTCTAGAGCCTAGGATTCCTTTAAATCCTAGATCTTAGAACTCTCCTAAATCTTAGGATCACTCCAACTTCAAATCAACCTCCACCTTTGATCAACCTCAATTTTAAATCAATTCCTATATTTAATCCACTCCAAATTCAATTTGATTCCTACCTGTGACCAATTTGAATTTCAAACCCTATCCAATTTAAGTCCAAATTAATTTAAACTTCAAATCAAACCCAATTCCAGAAGTTTAAACTCAAATTCAAACTTTTAAAGCCCTGTCCTAAACACCCTTTTCAGAGATTTTTCAAACATCTCAAAACCCAGTCAAATGGCCTCTGATTCAGGGTCTATCACTTGCAAAGTGATAAGACATGTCTCTAAAGGCTACCCTCCAATTTTGAGCTCATTCTGAGGTCTCTAACCCCAGAATCTGAATTAAAATTCAAAGGCTGTAAAACCTTCAAATATTTACAGCTTATGCCACTGAGCATAACCCTTTTGAGATCTTGACCTTGGAACCCTTATCCAAGCCTCCAATCACTTCCAGGCCTTTGAATTTAACCCATTGAGCAGTAAACTGCATTTTCCAGACCCATTTTTGACCATAGTTGACCAATAGGTCAAAATTGACCAAAATACCCCTATGGGGCTCAAATAGGGATTTCAAACCAAATGAGCTCCAAATGGGATGCAACCACCTTTGACAAATTTCAAATGTCATTTCAAATCTTTTGAACCCATTTCCAACCCTTGAGTCAACCTGGTTGACCAAGTCAACTGGTTTGACCCAAGGGACCCTTTAAGGGTCCAAACATGTGTTTTGACCCAAATGACTTCTCTAAGTCACCCAACCACTTCCATTAAACTTAAAATATCATTTCAAACCTGTTGAGCCCAAACCCAGACCCTGGGTCAACCTGGTTGACCAAGTCAACCCAGGTTGACCAAACAGGCCCTTAGGGACTCAAATAGGGATTTTGATCAATTTGACCTCCCCAGACCCAGGAACTACCCTCAATGGTCTCCAAATGCCTTTTCAAACCTGTTGAGCCCAAACCCAGACCCTGGGTCAACCTGGTTGACCAAGTCAACCCAGGTTGACCAAACAAGCCCTTAAGGGTTCAAATGGTGATTTTGACCAAATCAACCCCTCCAAACCCTGGGACCACATCCAATAGACTCAGATTGACATTCTGAATTTGTTGAATCCATTTCTAGCCCCTGAACCCAACTGGTTGACCAAGTCAACCAGTTTTGGCCTAGAAGCCCATTAAAGGCCCATTAAGCCTTCTTAATCTATTTGACATACATGGCTCTTGGAACCACCCTCCAATCCACCTAATCAACTCATTTGAATCACCTAATTGAAAATTTCATAACCCTTGATGGAGTTGACTGGTCAACCAGTCAACTCAAGGCTTAAGGGACCATTTGTATGGTCAAACCTTTCAACCCATTGAACCTAGCTCAAGCCACACCCATCCAGCCACTTGGAGAGACTCCATGACCTGCTTGGATGCCACATCAGCCCCATTGACCAGTTGACTGGTCAACTTGGTCAAACCCAAGCTTAAAACTCTTCTAGAAGGCTTCATCACATGCTAAGCTCCTTTCCCTTGATTTAAGCTGCTTTAGGCCGACCCCTTAATGTCCTAAAGCTCACTTGGAGCTCTCCTAACCAGGCTCAGGGCCTGGTTTAGCCTTAAATGGCAATGTCCCCTCCACTTATCCCAAAGCCGTCCAATAGGATTGAGGCGTGCCCAGCCTTTGGGTCAGCCTTCTGGCTGTCCCAGGGACACTTGGCAACATCCAAGGACCTGGTGAGTCAATCCCAGCCATCCGTTTGGCCTGGGGGCGTTTGAATAGGGGGAAAAGGCCTTAATGCCATACACTCTAACCCTAATCATCTCTCACTACTCAAGCCCTCTCAAGTCCTGTTCCCAGTTCATTTTGAATTTCCAGAGCTTCCTCTACCTCCCCACTACAAAATCCAAGTGGTTGCACGTCACCGGCGGCGAGTTCTCCGGCGAACCCACCACCTAGACCGTCCCAAGCCTATAGCAGTCGATCCAGACGCGTTCGAGCTTGGATTTTTGCTGGGAATCTTCACTTGGATAATCTACAAGCTCATCAATCCAGAAATTTCGAAGATCTAACGGTATAACTCCCTAAAACCCTAGATCTAGTTCACATTAGTTAGATCTAAATAGCTTTATGCTTTTAGGGTTTTAGCTAAAACAAACTATTCCCCATGATTTCTGTTCATGTCTTAAACCTACGTTTAAAATTTCAAGTGAAATGATCGATCCGATCGAGAGAACGAGGCGAAATACGTTCTCTAGGGCGTCACTCACGGTCTCCGGTGAGTGTACATTTTCTGGACCGTTGATCGTTCAATCAACGGTCCAGATCGAGCACTTCCGCGGTCTGATCCGACCGCGCATTCGATCTGTCGTTCGATCAGCCGTCCGGCGAGATCAGGGCCGTCCATTCGGAACAGCGGGATCGAAGCTCCGCCGTTTGATCTTCTCCTGGTGAGATCAAACCGCGGGATCTGATCTCAGCCATTAGATCGAACCCGCGGTTAATCCAACGGCTGTCAAGAGCCGCTGACGTGGTTAAGTGGAAACCGCGTGAAGCGGCCAGCGGCCGACGCGTGTCCCCGCCGTCACGCGGTTTCGATCCCGCCAATCCCAGTGCGCCGCGTGTCTGACCGCCGCCGTTTAATTAAGAAAAAATGTGTTTTAATTGATTTTAATTACAGAAACTTTGGAAAATTACAGTAAATCAAATACATAACCAAAAATTAAGTATAATATATCAAAATTTTCAGAATTTCATCTAGTTTATTTTAAAAAATAAAATCAAACTCTTTTGGTTATTATTTTATTAGTAATTTAAGAAATACAGAAATATGTATTTTATTTTTAATTAATTATGTATAAATTATTTTTATCTGAAATTTGGCATGCATGTTGTTGAGTGCATGGCTGGTCTCCAGAAAAATTTTTAATACTTTTTGAATAGATTTTGATGGTATTTTGAATTATTGAAGCTTATTAACCTTTTTTTATATTTAATTAAATATTAAGTATTTTGAAAAATACAAGGAAAATCTTTTATTATTTTCAAACTTCTATGGAGATCAGTGGATCCTTCAACCCATTAACATGTATTTTAATAATATATTTAATTATTTTATAATATATATTTCTATTTATATATATAAATCCATTTATATTTATGTATTTTAATATATATTTTGAAATTATATATATGTAAATCCTTAAGTGTTCAAGATTTCATTTGAGATCTTAAATGTTGATTGAACATGTTTGAATGGAATTAATGGGGATGATTAGTGGATAATCATTCCTTGATTATTCACTAATTTTGTCTTAATTATGTTAATTAGTTAATTGCATGCTTAAGGTGCACACACCACTTAGTCTAAGGCTCTCCTAGATTTAGGTATTGAATGTGTTTATGTGGTTCATGCATGCCTTGTGTATTGAGTATGAGGGTTAGTTCAAACATTGATTCAAGCCCATCAAAATTAGTGACATATTTAAGGACAATAATTAAGGACTCATGTATAGAAAACTTAGAAAAATTTCCATAATTAGGATTCACTTTCCCTTGAGTTGAAACTTTGAACATTTGAACTTAGTGACACCCTCAACCCCTAGAGAAATTTTCACTGATTTTTGAGGTCATTAGGTCCCCTAATTAATTTTCTAAGTCTTAAACCCTTAATTAAGCCTTTAAAACTTCTAAAAATTGTAATAAATCCAATTTAAACCCAAAAATTACATATAAACCCTCAAACTGACCAGAATTCAGTCCTTAATCTATGATAATTGAAAGCCCCTTGATTTGACAGCAATTTAAACCCTAATTTAATTTTAAGTAAAAATCAATGTTTAATTGAGATAATTAATTAATAATAATTAAAAAATCAAAAAATCTCCCAAACACTTGGGGATCCCTCCTTAGGTTATTCCTGACCTTTGGAGGTGTTTTCAAGAGATTGGGAATTTGTTTGAAGCAAAATCACAAAAGGGGCCCTCTAATTAAGAAATTCCCGAAATTCATTAAAATGCCCAAACTTCGATAATCCATAACTAATTCCAGAAAAATCCAAATCACCCAAACTCACTTGCATTCAATTCCTATTAAGGTCTAATATTTATTAAAAATATTAAATTCCAGAAATTTGCAATATTTTAAAAAGTCAACAAATTGGTCAAACCGTAGTTAAAACAAGTTCAAAACTTCAAACCTTCGTAATAAAATGTAGAAAAATCTGATTTCAATGTACTTACCTTCTAACTGATCGTAGTGAGGTCTAGTATTTTAATAAAATACAAACATTCTAGAATTTGAACTTAATTAAAAAGTCAATTTTCAACCCCTGAATTAAATCATTAAATATTCTAAAATATTCTAAAAACTCATAATCATTCTAAAACTCAGAAAATATTGGTTTAATGCTTAAAACACTTAACAAATCCTTTAAAACACAACAACCATCCTAAAGTTGAAGTTTATTGGCTGGACTACTCCGGGCTGCGGGGCTAATTGTCCTAAGGAGGCTGGTTCCTCGAGCCTGGTGGCACAACGCCACGAATGGATTCTAAGGGGTGTTAAATCTTAAAATAGATTAATCTTTAATTATTTAACATTTTAAAAATCTCTAATTCAATTACATTAATTTGGTTTATCGGCTGGACTACTCCGGGCTGCGGGGCTAAGTGTCCTAAGGAGGCTAGTTCCTCGAGCCTGGTGGCACAACGCCACGAATCAATTAATGGCAAACTTAAATTAATCAAGCTTTAAAAATCAGTAACTAAATCATTTTAATATTAATCCACTCTTTTAATTCTAACCAATTTAAATAACTTAATCAACCCCGATTGCTACTGGGTAACCCAGGCCTACGAGGCTATTAGCTTAGCCCCAAGGAAGGTGAAATAAACTTCACGGCCTCGGTGTGAAACAAAGGTAGCAATCAATTAACTTTTAAAATATGTTTAATTAAAATTCTTAATTTATTAATATTTAAATTTTAATTTAAATCCCCTTCTAAGCCTTAACAAATCCAAACTTTTAGACAACTTTAACTAATCACCCACTTTAGGATCTATCCCAGCCACACGACCTTTCTCACACACTTTAGATGATGTACTAGGACAACCAACTCTAGATCTGGGTTAGGCCGGTGTTTACTTTACTGCTGTGTGCCGGATTTTTCGTAGTTTTCACTGCATGTTGTGGATGAAATTGCTTTGCTGTGTCTACTTACTTTTTCTGTACTCTGTGGATGGATTGATGTGTTTGGCGACTAGGTTACCCTTAGGTTAGGTACGATCTGGATGTTGACACAGTTTTCTGCAGGTGGCCACGCTCATGCAGGGCAATATAAAAAGGGGGCAAATCAAAAAATGCATAAATATTATAAACTCTTTGCACAGGTGCTTCAGCTGCCAAAGCCCCCAAATCATAAAAAGAGCGTGGACAGTGTGTTTACTTTCTTTTCTGCTCAAATACAACTGCTTGGGAATAATTGCTTTTTATATATTAATTGCTTAGGATAACCCTGCAGGTGAGTCTAGATTTTTATTTTGATATCAATGTAATTTGTGTAAGTGTCAAGTGTTGTGAAAGTTGATTTTGAGTTGGGATACATAGATCCAAAGCTTGGATTCCAAAGAGGAAAGGATACCTCTTTAGGGAACACTCCTTTTCCATTTGAAAGTCCAAATTTGGATCATACCTTTTCCTTACCCAAAGAGGAAAGAGTGGCCTTCCCCTTAAAGGAAGTGCCCTCTTATCCATTTGGGTAATCCACTACGAAGATTCCAAGAAGTTCGAAGAAAAGTAGTCCAAAGAAGAATGAGATTGAAGATTTGAAGATTTGAAGATTGAGAGTATCCCACTCAAAATAACTTGCGTCATTACTAGGTTTAGAATCCGGGTTGTTGTCAGTGGTGCCCGACCACTTTACTTTCTGTAATATTCTGGTTTGTAATAAGCAAGGCATTTCTGCCTATGGACATTTATTAATTAATTTGTATTTGATTTGATGATTTGATTGCCTTTAGGATTACTTATTTTTACTAGTTTTTTGGCGATTGCATGCCGCTCTTTGTTTTCGCCTGGATACGTGAGGCTCGTGAGGGTGCGAAAGTTTTATACTCATAATCTTAAAAGTCTAAAATTTTAGTGAGTCTAAATAACATAGAAAGATAACGAATCTAGGGAATTAGCCGGGGATCGACCCCGGGGTCGCATGCATATTTCTGCATTACTCTTTCCTTGCTTTAGACCCTTCCCCGCCTGCGGGTAGAGTCCGGATAGTCTGACCTATGAGGACGAGGTGCCGGACCTGGGGAAGTCCAGTCTTCTAAAAAATTATTTTATAAGCCTGTTTTTAAAAATTTCAAGCATATTTGATTTGAGGTTGTTAACCAGCATGCATTGCATTAGATACAAATTAAAGAGTCAAAATTTTAATTTCATAGTCCTTAGCATTTTAGCACCCAACATAAGTCAAAGGGGCCAATTAGGAAAATCTCTAGATGTCGGCCCCGCCTCCCCAAAACTTTAATTATAACGTCCCTACCACTCTTTCATAAAAGACCGGATTCATGTATTTTAAATCGATTAGGTGGTTAGCTGGCTCCCCAATCCAGGCCGGGGTAAGTCCAGATCTTGCACTGCATTAGTTAGGATCGGACGACTGTGGTCCAGTGTCCAAAATAGATTTAGGTTCCGGGGCAGATCTTTGATTATAAGACCCCAAACTTCGGGAATCTAATCCCAAATTTCTAATAAAATGCTCAACTCTAATTAAATATCATTTCAATCCAAAAAATAAAGCCCAACACTTAGATTAAGTTGGGACACTTCCGGATGGTTCTGGAATCTTAAGGTGTCCCCTACCTCTCCTCCTTTAACTCCGTTAATAACTGCTCAATTTTGATCCATTCCCTTTTGATTTTCCAATAATTCTATTCATACTTTGATATCACTCCTAGAAACTCTAAATAAAATTCTGCCATTATTTTAATCGAGAGTTTTCGTAGGAGATTTTATCTCCCTACGATGTAATTAACTACGAGGGCTTGCGCTCGTAGGAGATTTGGAACCCCACACACACCTGATTTTAAAGAAAACTCAATTTCTAAAACTTCATTTGATTTCTTTGGGAAAAGTTAAATAATGATCGTCATAGTTGCATTAGAAGGATTATCGTTGAATGGTCTCATTTCCCTTTGGGGAGATACACCCTTCTTCGATAAGGCTTTGGATGTGAATGCGACGATCATGTTTCTTGAATATTGTAATTGGGTACTTAGTTGAACTATATTGTGTCCCCTCGGGGCCATATAGAGTTCTCCTTAGAACCCGATCATAACATTCAAGATGAGTTTACATAATTTTAAGTCTGAACACCGTTATGAAAGTTTATTTTCGTCCTTTGGGGTGATATACTCTCTCTAACGAGTCGATTCGACCTTAGAATTAGAACTCAACCTTAATCTTAAAATCCCCAAAGAAAACTAATATTTTTCAAAACCTGTTTTCCAAAATTCCACCAACAAGCCTGTTATGTTTTGAACCGAGTAAACATTAGATCGAAGCTGAATAAAACTCCATATGAACTCCTTAAGGGTAGGACACCAAACCTTTCACATTTACATGTCTTTGGGTGTAAGTGCTTCATCTTAAATAATGGTAAACATCCCTTAGGAAAATTCGATCCCAAGTCTGATGAGGGTGTCTTCTTAGGTTATTCTTCTGTAGGTAAGGCCTATAGAATTTTTAATAAGAGAACCCTTGTAGTAGAAGAATCCACCCATGTGGTATTTGATGAATCAGATAAGCCCTCAGAATCTAAAATTGAAGATGATGAAATAGAGGCAGTTCAAGGAGTAGAGACGATGACCTTAGGAGAAAGGGTTGGACCTCAGGAAGATTTGCCTAGAGAATGGAGATATTCTTCTAGTCATCCTAAAGAGTTAATTTTAGGAGACCCTTCAGAAGGTGTAAGGACTAGGCATGGACTTAGGAAGGAGGTTAGTCACTCAGCTTTCATCTCTATGATAGAACCTACAAGTATAGATCAAGCCTTAGGAGATGAATTCTGGATTCTAGCAATGCAAGAAGAGCTGAACCAATTCACCAGAAATGATGTTTGGGAGTTAGTTAAGAGACCTAAAGAGCAAAGTGTTGTTGGAACAAAATGGTTCTTCAAGAATAAGGTGAATAATTCAGGAACAATAATAAGGAATAAAGCAAGGCTAGTAGCTAAGGGGTACAACCAGATTGAGGGAATAGACTTTGAAGAAACCTTTGCCCCGGTTGCTAGACTAGAAGCCATAAGAGTGCTCTTAGCTTTTGCTTGCTTCAAGAACTTTAAGTTATATCAAATGGATGTGAAGAGTGCATTTTTGAATGGGGTAATTAAGGAAGATGTCTACGTTGAGCAACCCCCCGGATTTGAAAACTCACAATTTCCAAACCATGTATTCAAATTAAAAAAGGCACTATATGGATTAAAGCAAGCACCTAGAGCATGGTATGAAAGGCTTAGCTCATTTCTTTTGGATAGAGGATTTCAAAAGGGTAGTGTAGATACTACACTCTTTTTACAAAAGGTCAAAGAAGAAATTCTCATTGTTCAAATATATGTAGATGACATATTGTTTGGATCTTCGGATAAAAACTTATGCGATGAATTTTCAAAAATAATGAGTAATGAGTTTGAAATGAGCATGATGGGAGAGCTTAATTACTTTCTTGCCTTTAGTGTAAAACAAATGGATAATGGAACCTTTCTTAGCCAATCAAAGTATATTAAGGATATTTTAAAGAAATATGAAATGGATAGTGCAAAACCCATGAACACCCCAATGAGTTCGACAATCCAATTAGATAAGGATCCTAGTGGAAAACCAGTAGATCAGAAAAAATATAGAGGAATGATTGGATCCCTACTTTACTTGACTGCCAGTAGACCGGATATAATGTTTAGTGTGTGCCTCTATGCCCGTTTCCAAGTCGATCCTAAAGAGTCTCACTTAACTGCTGTCAAAAGAATTCTTAGATATCTACTAGGCACCCCAAACTTAGGAATTTGGTATCCCAGACACAGCACTTCCTTTGAAATCCTAGGGTACTCAGATTCTGACTTCGCAGGATGTAGGATAGATAGAAAGAGCACCTCTGGTACCTGCCAATTCATCGGACAATCATTAGTTTCTTGGTCCAGTAGGAAGCAAAACTCAGTAGCACTTTCCACAGCCGAGGCAGAATATATTGCGGTAGGAAGTTGTGTTGCACAAGTACTATGGTTAAAACAACAAATTCTTGATCTTGGACTACCTGTTGGAACCATCTCGATCATGTGTGACAACACAAGTACAATTTGTATCTCTAAGAATCCAATTCAACACTCTCGAACGAAACACATAGACATTAGACATCATTTCATTAGAGATCACGTCGCTAAGGGAGATATAGAATTACATCATATCGCTACAGGAGATCAATTGGCAGACATATTCACAAAACCATTAGCTTTTGACACCTTTAGCACCTTGAGGACTAGATTAGGTGTCATAGATATAAATGCATAAAAAAAAAAAAAAAATCTCTTTAGGGCTGCTCCTGATCACCACACACTCACCACATCAACACGTACATTGACTGTTCATCGTACTGTACGATCCATACCGTACTATACGATCCACGTCACAAGGATTGGGACGAATCAAAGCCGGTTGGTACGACGTTATTGAGTATCGTACCTTACGATCCATTCGTTTTGTACTGTACGATCCACATCATCACGGATTGGGACGAATTAAACCCGGTTGGTACGACATTATTGAGTATCGTACTGTACGATCCATTCGTTTCGTACTGTACGATCCACATCATCACAAAAGGACAATCTGAGTAATAGCTATTCGGTACGATATTTATTATGTATCGTACTGTACGATCCACCTATTCGTACAGTACGAAACTTTTGGTCAAAAGTCGTACTGAGGGCCTCGGGACGATCGATATTCGCCTGATCGTACTGTACGATACATATCGTACTGTCCGATTTGACTGTCTTTTCCCGAAACGACCCGTCAGAATATTAATTGGATATCGTACTGTACGATCTCCGATCGTACTGTACGATTTACGGAAATCTCTTTAAATACCCTTGCCTAGGCTGTTAAATTCACTCAACCCTCTCCTCACTCAGCCTTCACTTCGTTTTCTTGCCCTCCTGCAATGTCTAAACGAGGTCGGATGACTGCCAGAAGCTCATCCTCATCCCATCATCAACCCGATCGCTTTCTGAATAGTGAGAATGAGGAAGCCTACTACCGATACAAGGCTTGCAAAATTTCTCCCTCGAAAATGCTTAATCAGGCCGCTCTAAATTTCGAGGTAATGGGCCTCTTTGTCTCCACCACTTTTCAATTCCTACTCACCCTAGCGTTTCCATACAATTCTGAACTGCTTTTTGAATTTCTCGCCAACCTCACCTACACTGTTGATAACACCACTTTTCACTCCTTTGTTTGTGGCCGTCCCGTTGAAATAACTAGAGCTGACATCGCCCAACATATTGGGCTGTCCACTGAAGGACCTATGGTTCGCTCGTTTCTTACCGATGATTTTGATTGGAGCGATGTAAATAGAGTACTTAGGAATACTGTTTTTCATCAACACCAGCCTCTAGTCCAATCTTTAACCAGAAATGCCCGTATCATTCAACATGTTCTTCGAACCTCTATCATACCCAAAGGTGGCGATCGCATCAATCTGACCCCTACATTGTCAGTCGCTACTTACCTTATTATGTCCAACATTAAGTTTGATGAGGTCGATTTGATTAGCAATTATATTCAGCATATGACTTTTGTTTGTCTTCCCACCACTCGACGGAAATAAAATCTGGCTCTTGGTCACCTAATAGGATATATCCTCTACCATAAATATCAGTTATCCTACCCTGGTGAACCCGACATGCTTCCTATTTTTTATACGGATGCTTCCTTCCGTATCCTCTTTCATCGGGGTCATGAGCTTGAAGAACCCGTCTTTGATGAAGAAGAAGGAGAAGATGCACCAGCCGCAGCTCCAGCTCGACCACGACGCCATGCTGCACCCCAAGCACCTGCACCAGCACCAGCGCACTCTGATGATGACTTAGTCGCCCGCTTCGACCAGCTGCAGACTTGTCTCGACATGCATATTCAAGAACAGCATCACCAACACGAGACTGATATGCAGTGGTTTGGCGAACGATTCACTGCAATTGATCACCGCTTCGATGCTATCTTTCAATATTTTCAACCAAATCCACCTCCACCACCACCAGATCAGGACCCGTCTGCTTAGTTTGTTTATGTTTGCATTGTAGTTTCTGTTTGTTTTCTTCTCTTACTTTGTGCTTTTAGTTGCTCCTCCTTTTTGTGCTGTCAAAAGGGGGAGAAGTTTGTTGTAATGTTGTAATGCCTATTTTTCTAAATGCAGTATCTTTTGTTTCGTATTTACTTGTAGTACCTTTTTTTTCTTGTGTTTAATTCAAAAAAAAAAAAAACAAAAAAAAAATAATAACAAAAGAAATGTTTTTCAAAAGAAATGGTTTTCTTTCGTACTTGCAACAAATTATTTGACATCATCAAAAAGGGGGAGATTGTTGCAACCCATGACCCCGAGTTTGAGATTTTGATGATGCCAAATAATGAGTGTTTTGGAACTGCTCTTCATTGATTATTATTTTATCTGTTATTTTTCTTGAGCACTAACATTTCAGGAAGATCACAAGTGACTCAGGAAGAAAGGAAGACTCAAGACCGGGTAGATTAGGAGTATGAGTCAAATATTGTATTTTTCATTTATTGTATTTTTTACTTTATTGAGTCTGGTCACAAAATGCGTAAGAGTAAGAGCAACCATGCACACACACAGGGGGAGAGTTCTTTTTTAACTGCAAAAATAACTAAAATTCTTCTCTGTAGATCGTACTGTACGATTTTATTTCGTACTGTACGATCCAAGCTATGTGGACAATTCTGTGAATAGATCGTACTGTACGAAGTCTTTCGTACTGTACGATATGTTCAGATCCAAAACCCTAGCCGTGACATAGTTTAAGTAAGTGATTTTGCGCCGTTCGTACTGTACGATCAGTTTTTAATACTTACTTAAATTAACCCGTGATTAGTGCATGTAATACAGGCCTAATGAAAATTTGAACATCGTACTGTACGATAGTAATCGTACCATACGATGAACAGAGACGACATCCGTTCGTCCAGACCATCGTCCTGTACGAATAGTATCTTGTTGGATCGTACCGTACGATATTATATCGTACAGTACGATTTATTTTTGTACTGTTCGTACATCTTCGTACCAGGACGACGGCTGTTTGTGAAGATCGTATTGTACGATGTTGAATCGTACTGTACGAACAGTAACGGCTAATTTTGAAATCAGAGGTTTTTGGAGCCCGTTTTTAGATGTCAATAAACTCTTTTTGGGTAAGAATTACAGAGGGGGTGAACGTGGTTAGAGAGGGATTCCAAGGGAGAAAATTCTAGAGAAATTCTTGAGGGTTGAGAGAGGAAGGAGGAGGTGAGCGTTGTGAGGGAGAAGAGGTGTGAGGGAGATCACACGGTTGCTCCAAGCTTGCTGCATCTTGCTCCTCCTGTGGCCCGAGAAGGATTTGAGGAAGGATCTCCAAGGGAAAGGCTCGTCTACATCCGTTACCTCGAGGTTCTCTGCCTTCTCCAGGAGGGAGAAAAACGAGAAGGTTCTCTGCCGTCGCCAAGAGGGTGAAAATAGAGTTTGGTATTCCGCCACACCGGTTGGTGAAAGGGAGGTTTGTACAGGCTTCTCCACCTTGCCGAGGGGGGGCAAAAGGAGAACTATTTTGATAGTGAAAATCCCGGAGTGGAGGACTCCGGGGAGTGGACGTAGGTCATATTTTGACCGAACCACTATAAAATTTTTGGTGTGTTCTTTCCTTATTGTTGTTTACTTTTTGCTTACATTTTAAATTTGTCATATCTATTGCATGTGAAATCTTGTGAAAGAAAAACTGCATAAATCTCTGTTTTAAAGTTTCAAAAACAACAAAAAAATTAGAACTCTTATTTAGGGTTAAGTTTATTATTAAGAAGTTTTTACAATTCACCCCCCCTCTTGTCGTTTAGTAACTGGCAAACTAGGATGGTGCCACGAAGGGCGTACTCCATCACTAGCGAATGGGAATCAGGATGGTGCCACGAAGGGCGTACTCCACCACTAATCCCCGGGTGAAATGCCAGGGTGGTGCCATAGAGGGCGTACTCCACCACTAGCGGGTCTAATCCTAAGGGAAGGAAAGACCTAACCTTAAGGAGAAGGCGAAGAGCGTTAAAAAAAAAAACTTAAAAAAAAAGGTAGAATCAAGTTGTAAATAAAGAAAAGTAAGTTTTATTAATTGATAAAATGAGCTACATCAAGCATAGTATTTCTTAAGGAAACGCCCATTAACAGGTAGCATTGGGTGGTTCACTTTACAATCTACTAACTGATACGAGCCTCCTTCGTAGACAGTCTCTATAACGAAGGGTCCTTCCCACGTAGGTTCAAATTTGCCTCCCAGCTTCCGATGGGCCAAGATAGGCCTCCGAAGGACCAATACCAAGTCTCCCGCTTGGAAGGTCCTAGGTCGCACTAACTTGTCATGGGCTTGAACCATACGGGATTTATACAACTCTAAACTTTGTTGAGCTTGGAGACGTCGCTCCTCAAGGCCTTCGAGTTCTTCCAATCGTAGTTTTGCATTTTGTTCATTGGTAATTTGATTCTGAACTGCAATTCTAAGCGAAGGGATTTGTATTTCCAAGGGCAGAACAGCCTCAGATCCATACACTAGTGCAAACGGGGTGGATTGGGTCGGGGTTCTATAAGTGGTACGATAAGCCCACAAAGCTTCCACCAACCGCTCATCCCACTGCCGTTTGTTATCATCAAGGGTCTTTTTGACAATTTGCACCAAGGTTTTGTTGAAGGCCTCGGCCAATCCATTCGCCCGAGGGTAATAGATCATCGAATATCTCCAATCAATATTATGGCGCCTTACAAAACTATTGATTTTTGTAGACTTGAATGCGGACCCATTATCGGATATGATTCTGCGAGGTACGCCGAATCGATATACAATATGGTCACGAAAGAATTTTAAGACATGGTGTGATGTTACGTTTCGTAGGGGAATTGCTTCCGCCCACTTTGAAAAATAATCAGTTGCTGCTAATATGAAACGATGACCTCTCGCGGAGGGAGGGTCAATCGGCCCAATGATATCTGTGCCCCAACTCTCGAAAGGCCACGAGGCTATCGTAGGGTGTAACACATTAGGCGGCTGATGTAAAACCACACCATGGACCTGACATTGATGACAGTGCTTTGCAGTATTCATGCAGTCGTCAATCATTGTAGGCCAATAGTATCCAAGTCTTTTAATCTTTAATTTAATTTTTGGACCCGATTGATGCGCACCGCACAGTCCTGAATGAACTTCATTGACAATTTTCTGGGCATCTCGCTTGTTCAAACAGCGCAGCCACATGTGATCGAAAGACCGACGGTACAACAGATTGTTAACTAGTGCATATGATAGGGCACGTTTCTTAATCTGGTTGGAGAGTGATTTATCCTGGGGAAGCTTCCCTTCTTTAAGGTAATCGACTAAGGGTCGTCTCCAATCGCCTTCTTCGTCAGCTGTCGAAGAGGCAGAAAGGATCTGAAGGGGAGTCTTACTAATATGTTCCAAATCTATAAGGGAGAGGGTCTTACGACCCTGTATCTCTATAGGGATGGAATCCTCCTCAGGACATGCAAATTCCTTTGCAAGTTTTGCTAAGGCATCTGCCACGGAATTGCTTCCACGGGGAACCCTATACAAAGTAGCAATAGGGATTTGTTCCAACAGGTGAAGTGTATACTGGTGATATCTTAGGAGATTCGGATTCAAGACTTTATAAGTTCCGGCGACTTGGTTAATAACCAGTTGGGAATCTCCAAAGATCTTAATCTCTTTAATTCCCATTAGAATTGCAAGTTCCAAACCAGTTATCAGAGCTTCGTATTCAGCTTCGTTGTTTGTGCAAGGCTCCGATAAGTGGTAGGAAAAGTGCATCATTCCTTTTTCTGGTGTAATAAAAATCAGACCGACTCCAGCCTTTCCAGGAATTACAGATTGTTGAGTCGCAATCCTACGAGAGGATGCTGCCCCATCAAAATATAATTCCCAGATGGCCTCGCCAGATTCCCCCAAACTCATGATTTGTTCGTCGGGTAGGTCATCATTCAGCGGAGAATCTGCTGGCAGCGGGTGTGTTGCCAGAAAGTCGGCAACAGCCTGTCCTTTCACAGCACGAAGAGGAGTGAAAGTAATCTCAAATTGCAACAATATCATAGACCAACGAGCTAAACGTCCTGACAACGTAGGTCGGGTCATAAGATATTGCAAAGGATTAACTCTTGAAATCAGACTGATTGAGTGGGAGAGCATGTAATGCCTCAATTTCTGAGCTGCAAAAACCAGAGCAAGACAATGCTTCTCAATTGACGGGTACCAGATTTCAGTAGGAAGAAGTCTTTGACTAAGGTAGTAGAGAGCATTCTCTTTCCCTTTGTCGTTAACTTGAGCTAACAGGGCACCTAAAGACTCATCTAGAGCTGCGGTGTAGAGGATTAATGGCTTTCCCGGAATCGGAGCTGCCAAGACTGGCGGGTTAGAAAGGTATTGTTTGATATCGTCAAAAGCATTCTGACACTTCTCGCCCCATACGAATTTAGTATCCTTTTTCACATGGACAGAAAAGGGTTGACATCTCCCGGAGAGATTAGAAATAAACCTCCTTATGTACGCCAATCTACCTTGTAGAGACCTTAACTGAGTAAGGCTCTTAGGGGATGGCATATCTAAGATGGCTTCAATTTTAGCAGGATCTATCTCGATTCCGCGGTGCCTCACTACGAATCCTAAGAATTTTCCCGAGGCGACGCCGAAGGCGCACTTCAAAGGGTTCATTTTCAAATCGTAGCGACGCAACCGTTCGAAAACAACTCTTAAGTCATACAAGTGAGCCTCTTTAACCTTGCTCTTGACAACTAAATCATCAATATAACATTCAACTTGATTATGAATTAAGTCGTCAAAGATACTGGTCATGGCCCGTTGGTAGGTTGCTCCGGCATTCTTTAAGCCGAATGGCATTACCTTATAACAAAAGATTCCAATAGGGGTTCTGAACGCCGTATTTCTCTCATCTTCAGGGGCCATCTTGATTTGATTATAACCCGACGAGCCATCCATGAATGAGAAAATAGCATGTGAGGAGGCAATGTCCACCATGAGTTCTGGTATTGGTAGAGGGAACTCATCCTTAGGGCATGCCTTATTCAGATCCCTATAGTCGACACAAATCTGAATCTGACCATTTTTCTTTCGAACTGGCATGACGCTGGCCACCCAAGAGGGGTATTGTTCCTCTCGAATGAATCCGGCTTCTGCCAATTTCTTAACTTCAGAAACGACTTGTTGCTCAATCTCTAAGCGCATGCGTCGAGGAGCTTGTTTAACAGGGAGGGCATCATGCCGAACTCCAAGTTTGTGAACTACTACCTCAGCAGGCAAACCTGGCATTTCGTCATATGTCCAGGCAAAGCAATCCCTGAACTCGAATAACAGCTGGATTAAGTCTTGGGTTTCACCCTCGCTTAACAAAGTACTTATAAAAATCGGACGGGGGTCATCATCGTTTCCCAGGTTAATTTCTCTCAACTCATCGACTGTCGACTTAATTTCCTCTTCAAATTCAGGGGGTGCATCCCGAACTTGAAGATCATCGGGATCGTCTAAAGTCTCCAAACAGAGTCCATCTAGAGGACAAGGAGGATCTGTAGGGACATTCGGAGAATCGAGATGGTAAGTTATCATTAGGCAATACTCATCGTCATCGAATGAACTAACTGTTCCAAAGCCAATACCACTTGTTGGATTTTTATTTATTCTTGTTCGCCAAATATTCTCGTGGTATCTAGCTTGACCCTTAGTCCATCGGTATGGTATAGAACCTTTAGAAAAAATATTTTTTACACAAACAGGGAAGTAGCCGAAAGGTAATTCCATTAATTCATTAAAATCTGCCTCCTCAAGGGTTACATCACCTTCGTCCCTTGCGGAGGAGGAGCCAGGAAAGAATTTATGGACTTTCTTAACTTCACCATCCAAGTTGGGGGCCACTTTGACTTCCAACCCTACAACCCTGCCTGCCGACAGTGGGGTCAGAGAAAGGGCCTCAATCCTTCTAGTGAGCTTTTCATACATTGTTAATTCGGGCTCGTCACTTTCAACTTTTGAAATATCTACCTCAGGGTCACTGTCCTGGTCTAAGGTGAGATCAAATTTTGGAGGAGTATTTATGTTTTGATAATCGAGAGAGAGGGCAGCACCTTGACTTCCTAGTTCACCATCGGAATTTGATTCCAAATCAATGTATACAGGTGCTGCTCTCCTGTCTAATGAAGCGCGGCCTCGACCTCGTGCCCTTAAAGCCATCCTCCCACCTCTTTGAGGTAATGTGCTTGGAGGTCTAAGGACAACGATATCAGAGTCGTCTTCACTACTCGATTGAATCATTTCTTGATTGATATCCTTATCTTTTTCTTTCTTTTGGTTGAATTTTTGTCCAACCATTTTCTCCTCAATTTTGATCTCTAATTTAGAACGGGACGAGGACCCTTTTGGTATGAAATATGCAGCATCTTCGTAGATCCCAATTTCTTGAATTGAGAATGGTTGCAAATCACCCTTAATCACATGTTCAATGCCGTCTCGTTGATACTTAATGCATTGGTGCAGGGTAGATGGAACCATTCTATATTCGTGAATCCAAGGTCTACCTAGAAGTGCGTTAAAGGACGTAGTCGAATCAATTATATGAAATTTAGCTTCAGTTTTTAGACCTCCTATTTTCAGGAGTAGAGTGATTGAGCCTAAAGCTCTCTCGCCCTTCTCGTTGAACCCACGAAGCACCAACCTGTCAGTTGAAAGCTTGCTAGTATCAACTCTGAGATAAGCAAGGGTCTTTATGTTCATCACGTTGACCGATGCACCCGGATCAACAAGGACTCTTGATAACTTGAAATTTCCCACGTCTACAGTGATGTAGAAGGGACGATTGTGGTCAGCAGTTCCCAAGAGTAAATCTTCGTCTGAAAAGGTAACCCCAGGGACCTCTTTGAAGTAGAGAGCCTCACCTTCTGAAGTTGCAGCCAACTATGTTAAGCAAATCTCGGGATCGAGAAGTGCTTTAATTAGAGACTCCCTCATTTCTTTGGAAAGGAGGGCGTCATAAATACTTAATTTTGCTGGCAACTTCCTAAGGTGGGCTAAAACATTGTAATCAACCTTAGGAACGACAGACTCGAATCCCGAAGGAATTAAAGGGAATTCTGGTTGTTGAGGGGAATCCGGACTTAGATTTTCGAATGAAGGTTGCTTGCCTTTGTCCTGAGGGGGCAACCTAGGGGGTAAGACTTTACCGCCACGGAGTTGCACCTGCTCGAAGTTTTCGGGCGGGCAAACTAGGGCAGTGTCTACACACACCATAGGTGTTGGATCATCATTTCCTGAAAGCGAGTCAGAATCTGAAAGTTCTATCAAGATAGGATTTCCTTGGAAATTGATTTGAGGGAAATCACTTTCTGATAAAGCTTCACATTCGACCTCTTCTTGAATAGTCGATTCAGTGAGGTTGGTTTGATTAACCTCAATATTTATTTCATTAGGAATTTGATTCAAAACAGGAGAGTCATCAATTTGCATTTGAGATTCATGGTTAATCATCAAGACAGAAGTAGAAGGATGTTTTTTATTCATCTTTTGACCCTTCGCCTTTGATGGGGCAAAGTAAAAGTCAGATAATAAAAGAGGGGAAAGGGTTTTAACACCACCATCCGCCATTCTAATACATCTCTCATCTATACACCTCCTCTCTACAAAATCAAATTTTTCTTCTTTTACATTTTTCTCAGTAGTTCCTAAGACTACTGGAGAGGGAAGTGGCTCAACATCCTTCTGCGAAGCGTCCAGGTCAACCTTCCACACCGGGGCCTGGGCTATCGTAGTCAGCTGTTGAGAAAGACGAAAAGACTTGTTAATCGACTTTTTAAGTGCCCGGGACAAAGCAACGTCCCAACCATCTTCAACAAAACAAGAAGAGTTAAGAGGATTACCTGAAATGGTCTTAATTGAAGCCTTTTCTGGATCAACCAAGTATTCTTTAGGTATTATAATGTTACCTTGGGTGTAGTTCCTCTCAAGCCAGTCTTTGAACACAACGCAGTCCTCAAGAGGGTGACTAAGCATCCTGTGGTACGGGCAATACTTGGGATCATCTTTCTTGCTCTCATCCTCAGGCCTCCTAGCCTCTGGCAACTAAAAATCTGGTTTCTTTAACAGACTTCTGAAGATCTTCTTAACTGAC
>CM028353.1:4937695-5066737 GCA_016618105.1 Dendrobium huoshanense
CAATCAAGTAATCCTACTGTTCAGCAGACTCAGAAAACCTCAACCGTTTCAGGTAACTTCTCAAACCTACATAGAGCATATCACCGGCCCACTTTGAAAGAGAATTGGCTCGTCCGTATCATTCAAAAGGGAGTCGGTGAAGAAAATTTTCAAGAGCCTTTTAAAGAAGCCAGATTTTCGATTGCCGGAGGCCAAGAAGCCGGAAGAGGCAAATAAAAAGGATGATTCCGACCTTTTGCCCCTACCATCGCATGTTGGGCCACACAATTGAAGACTGCATACCTTTTAAGGACTGGCTCGATTGGAATTTCCGTCAAGGTAATATCATAATTCCAAAGGAGTACTTAGTCAATCCGGATCAAGATCTGTCAAAGTTATCTCAGGTATTAATTCTAATCTTTCTTCGTCCATTGAAGATGGTTTGGATATAGCACTATCCCGGCATTTAAAAAGTCGATTAACCAATCTTTTCATCTTTCTCAACAGTTACCGACGAGAGCCCGTGGCCCGATCTGGGAGGTTGAGCTGGAGGCATCGCAGGAGGATGTTGGGACGATTTCCTCTCCAGTAGTTGTAGGAACTACTGTATTAAATAAAAATGAAAAGAGTGAACCTTTTGTAGAGAGGAAATTTGTGGATGAGAGATTTGTACAAGTGGTGGATGGTGGCTCAAAACCACTAGCCCCATTAAAGTTATCTGACTTTTACTTTGCCCCATCAAAGGCAAAGGGTCAAAAATTGAATAAAAAGAAATATCCTTCTGCAAATATTTTGATGATTAGTGTTGAGAATGAAGTTTTTAAATGACTCTTCCATTGAAAATAATCCGGAGCCAGCTGAGGATAATCTAGAAGTTCAAAAACCCAGCTCTCCAGATTTGACCCTTCAAGGGGAAGATGAATCTATGTCGTATCAGATGGTGATACCCCTGAAATTAATTTTCAAGGGAGTCCCGTCGTGATAGACTTTTCAGATTCAGATTCCATTCAGAAAATGACAATCAACCGCCTAAGGAGAGTGTAGACCTCCCGTAGACTGTCCTTCCGATGAAATCGTGCAAGTACAATTACGGGATGGCAAGGTTTTACCCCCTAGGCTTCCCCCACAGGAAAAGGGAAAACAAGTTGTTTCCACTGATCCAATTCAAGTCTCTACTCAACAATTAAACTCTCCCAAATCCACCGGGTCCTGATGTTAATGTTCCAAGTGTTGATTACAACGTCTTAGCTCACCTTAGAAAGTTGCCTGCTAAGTTGAGCATCTACGATGCCCTCATCCTTTCAAAAGAGATGAGGGAGACTTTAATTAAAGCACTTCTCGACCCCGAGATTTGCTTAGCTCAACTCGCTTCAACTTCTGAGGAGGAAGCTTTGTACTTCAAAAAATTCCAGGAGTTACCTTCTCCGATGAAGATCTACTCCTTGGAACTGCCGATCATAATCGCCCACTTTACATCACTGTAAATGTGGAAGTTCAAGTTATCAAGAGTTCTTGTTGATCCGGGTGCATCGGTCAACGTGATGAACATAAAGACTCTCGCATACCTCAGAATTGATACTAGCAAGCTCTCAACCGATAAGTTAGTGCTTCGCGGGTTCAATGAAAAAAGGTGAGAAGGCTTTAGGTTCGATCACACTTCTTCTAGAGATAGGAGAGTTGAAAACTGAAGCGAAATTTCATATAATTGATTCGGCTACGTCCTTTAATGCGCTCCTAGGTAGGCCTTGGATCCAATGAGTATAGGATGGTTCCTTCCACCCTACATCAATGCATCAAGTACCAACGAGATGGCATTGAGTTTGAAATCAAGGGTGATTTGCAACCATTCTCTATTCATGAGATCGGGATCTACGAGGATGCTGCATATTATGTTCCCAAAGGTCTTACTACAAAATCTAAGGTAGAGATCAATGTTAAGGAAGAAAAGAAAGAAAATCATAGTTCAAAAGCAATTCAAGAGCTGAGAAAAGAAAAAATCAAGAGCACAAAAGAACAAAATTCAAGTAGTGAAGACGACGTCGAGCGCGTAGTCTTTAGGCCTCCAACAATTTACCTCAAAGAGGGGAGGATGGCCCAAAGAGCACGTGGTCGAGGCCGTGTTTCAACTGAAAGAAGGAATACCCCGATGTATATCGAACTTGAATCAAGTTCCGATGAAGAATCAAAAAAGAGTAACAGAATTGCTTTTGACTGTAAGAAATCTAATCTTCCTCCAAAGTTTGATCTCACTTTAGATTCGGATAGTGATCAAGAGGGTAACAATCCTAAACTTCAAAGTGATGAGCCTGAATTGAGTATGTATAAAAGCTTAATAGGGTAGTTAAATCCTTAGCCTTAACCCCACTGTCTGCTGACAGAGTCTCAGGGTTAGTAACTAAGGATTCCCCTAACTTAGATGGAGAAGTAAGGAAAGTCCAGAGGTTCTTCCCTGGCACTTCCTCCTCAAGGAATGAAGGTGATGTAATCCTTGAAGAGGCGGATTTCAATGAATTAATAGAATTACCTTTCGGCTACTTTCCTCTTGGTGTTAAAGCTCTTATCTCTAAAGGTTTTGCTCCGAGTCAATGGACTAAGGGTCAAGCTAGATACCACCAAAGTATTTGGAATTCCAAATTCAATAAAAACTGGACGAGTGGTATCGGTTTGGTTCCGTTAGTTCATTTGACGATGATGAATATTGCTTGATGATAACCATCCATCTCGAATCTGAAAGTGTCCCTACTGAAGTCGTCGATTCGCTCGACAGACTTTGTTTGGAGACCTTAGATGATTCAGATGAAGTTCAAATTCGGGATGCACCCCCTGAATTTGAAGAAGAAATTAAATCGACAGTTGATGAACTTAAAGAAATTAACCTTGGAACAGAGGATGACCCTCGCCCCACATTCATAAGTTCTTTGTTGAGTGAGGACGAGTCTAAGGATCTAATTCAACTTCTATTCGAGTTTAAGGACTGTTTCGCTTGGACATACGACGAAATGCCGGGCTTGTCCGCCGATATAGCAGTTCATAAACTTGGAATCCGGTATGATGCCATTCCCGTCAAACAAGCTCCACGACGCATGCGTCTGGAGATTGAACAACAAGTCATTTCTGAAGTTAAGAAATTGGCCGATGCCGGATTTATCCGGGAGGAGCAATATCCTTCTTGGGTAGCCAGCGTTGTGCTTGTTCGAAAGAAAAATGGTCAAATCCGGGTCTGTGTTGACTATAGAGACTTGAACAAGGCATGTCCTAAGGATGAATTTCCTTTGCCAATTCCAGAATTAATGGTGGACATTGCCTCCTCGCATGTTGTTTTCTCCTTTATGGATGGCTCGTCTGGTTATAATCAAATCAAGATGGCTCCAGAAGATGAGAGAAACACTGCATTCAGAAGTCCTATAGGGATCTTTTGTTATAAAGTGATGCCATTTGGTCTTAAAATGCCGGTGCAACCTACCAGCGGGCTATGACTCGAATCTTTGACGACTTAATCCACAATCAAGTCGAATGTTACATCGACGATTTAGTTGTCAAGAGTAAAGTTAAAGAGGCTCATCTTTATGACTTAAGAATCGTCTTCGAGCGATTGCGTCGCTACGATCTTAAGATGAATCCTTTGAAATGCGCCTTCGGTGTCGCGTCAGGGAAATTTCTAGGTTTCGTAGTGAGGCACCGTGGAATTGAAATTGATCCTGCTAAAATCGAAGCTATCTTAAATATGCCGCCTCCTAAGAGTCTTACTCAATTAAGATCTCTTCAAGGTAGACTGGCGTATATAAGAAGATTCATCTCTAATCTTTCCGGAAGGTGTCAACCATTCTCGGTCCTCGCTAAAAAAGGACGCCAAATTCATTTGGGACGAGAAATGTCAATCTGCTTTTGAAAATATCAAACAGTACCTGACAAATCCTCCAGTCTTGGCAGGCCCCTGTTCCGGGGAGACCTTTAATACTTACACTGCGGCCCTTGACGAGTCTCTCGGGGCCCTTCTTGCTCAAGTTAATGACGAAGGGGAAAGAGAATGCTCTCTATTACCTAAGTCGAAGACTCTTACCAACGGAAATTCGATATCCAACGATTGAGAAACATTGTATTGCCTTAGTCTTTGCAGCTCAAAAACTAAGACATTATATGCTTTCCCATCAAATTAATTTAATTTCCAGTTTAATCCCTTGCAATATCTTATGACCAGGCCTACGTTGTCAGGACGTTTGGCTCGTTGGTCTATGATATTGCTCCAATTTGAAATCACTTTCATTCCCTACGTGCTGTGAAAGGGCAGGCCGTCGCCGACTTCCTTGCGGCACACCCGTTGCCGGCGGAATCTCCTCTAAACGATGATTTACCTGATGAGCAAATCATGAGTTTTGGGGAAGCCACCACTCAAACCTGGGAAATGTATTTTGATGGTGCTGCGTCCTCTCAACGGGGCAAAACACCTGAATCTACTATTCCCGGGAAAGCCGGAGTTGGCCTGGTATTCATAACACCAGATAAGGGAATGATGTACTTTTCCTACCATTTATCAGAACCTTGTACGAATAACGAGGCCGAGTACGAAAGCTCTGATAACTGGTTGGAACTTACAATTTTGATGGAAATTAAAGAGATTAAAATTTTGGTGATTCCCAACTGGTGATCAACCAGATTGCAGGAACCTATAAAGTTTTGAATCCTAAATCCTGAAGTACCATCAGTACACCTGTCACTTGCTCGAGCAAAATTCCGATTGTAACTATGTATAGGATTCTCGTGGAAGCAATTCTTCGGCGGATGCCCTTGCAAACTTGCAAAGGAATTTGCCTGTCCAGAAGAAGACTCCATCCCTATAGAGGTGCAGGGTCGCCAAGTCCTGTCTCCTATAGATTTGGAGCACATCAACGAACAAATTTTCCAAATCCTTTCTACCTCTTCAGCAGTTAATGAAGAAACAGATTGGAGACAACCGATAATTGAATACCTTCAAGAAGGCAAGCTCCCTCACGAGAGATCACTTGCCCATCAAATTAAGAAACGTGCCCTATCCTACGCATTAGTCAATAATACGCTGTACCGACGATCGTTCGGTCAGATGTGGCTCCGTTGTTTAGACAAATGTGAGGCCCTGAAGATCGTTAACGAAGTCCATGCTGGACTGTGCGGTGCTCATCAATCGGGTCCAAAGATGAAAATGAAGATCAAAAGACTTGGATACTACTGGCCTACGATGATGACGATTGCATGAAAATTGCAAAATGTTGTCATCAATGCCAAGTACATGGTGTGGTTTACATCAGCCGCCTAATGTGTTGCATCCCACGATAGCCTCGTGGCCCTTCGAAAGTTGGGGCACGGATATCATCGGGCCCAATTGACCCTCCTTCCTCGAAGGGTCATCGCTTCATTTTAGCAGCGACTGACTACTTTTCAAAATGGGCTGAAGCAATCCCATTGAGAAATGTAACATCATATCATGTAATGAAATTCTTTCGTGACCATATCGTTTATAGATTCGGCGTTCCGCGCAGAATCATATCCGATAATGGGTCCGCTTTCAAGTCTACAAAGATCAACAGTTTTGCGAATCGCCATGGTATCGATTGGAGATACTCAACAATCTATTATCCACGGGCTAATGGATTGGCTGAGGCCTTCAATAAAACTTTGGTTCAAATCATTAAAAAGACCCTTGATGAAAATAAACGTCAGTGGGATGAGAGGTTGGTGGAAGCTTTGTGGGCCTACAGGACCACTTATCGAACCCCGACCCAATCCACACCGTTTGCACTAGTGTATGGATCCGAGGCCGTACTCCCTCTGGAAGTTCAAATCCCTTCACTCAGAATTGCAATCCAGAACCAGATTACAACTCAACAAAATGCACAACTCCGTCTAGAAGAACTTGAAAGCCTTGAAGGATGTCGTCTTCAAGCTCAGCAAAATTTAGAGTTGTATAAAGCCCGAATGATTCAAGCTCACGATAAGTTAGTGCGACCTAGAACCTTCCAAGTAGGCGACTTGGTCTTGGTTCTTCGGAGGCCTATCTTAGCGCACCGAAAACTCGGTGGAAAGTTTGAACCAACTTGGGAAGGACCCTTCGTAGTGGAAACAACCTACGAAGGAGGCTCGTATCAGCTAGTGGATTGTAAGGGAAATCACCCGATGCTTCCTGTAAACGGGCGTTTCCTTAAGAGATACTATGCTTGATGTAGCTCGAATTTTCAATTAATAAAAATTTTCAAGTTTTAAGTCAATTTGATTCAATTGTTGCAAATCGTTTTAATTTCAATATCTCGTATCTCTTTTCTTAAGTCTAGATGTGAGTTTTCAATTCTTCCTACCTCGAATTTAATCTCCGTTAGTGGTGGAGTATGCCCTCTGTGGCACCACCCTAACATTTGAGTTAAAAACGATTAGTGATGGAGCGTGCCCTTCGTGGCGCCATCCTAATTCGTACCCGTTAGTGGTGGAGTATGCCCTCTGTGGCACCACCCTAACATTTGAGTTAAAAACGATTAGTGATGGAGCGTGCCCTTCGTGGCGCCATCCTAATTCGTACCCGTTAGTGGTGGAGTATGCCCTCTGTGGCACCACCCTAACATTTGAGTTAAAAACGATTAGTGATGGAGCGTGCCCTTCGTGGCGCCATCCTAATTCGTACCCGTTAGTGGTGGAGTATGCCCTCTGTGGCACCACCCTAACATTTGAGTTAAAAAACGATTAGTGATGGAGCGTGCCATTCGTGGCGCCATCCTAATTCGTACCCGTTAGTGGTGGAGTATGCCCTCTGTGGCACCACCCTAACATTTGAGTTAAAAAACGATTAGTGATGGAGCGTGCCCTTCGTGGCGCCATCCTAATTCGTACCCGTTAGTGGTGGAGTATGCCCTCTGTGGCACCACCCTAACATTTGAGTTAAAAACGATTAGTGATGGAGCGTGCCCTTCGTGGCGCCATCCTAATTCGTACCCGTTAGTGGTGGAGTATGCCCTCTGTGGCACCACCCTAACATTTGAGTTAAAAACGATTAGTGATGGAGCGTGCCCTTCGTGGCGCCATCCTAATTCGTACCCGTTAGTGGTGGAGTATGCCCTCTGTGGCACCACCCTAACATTTGAGTTAAAAAACGATTAGTGATGGAGCGTGCCCTTCACCACCCTAACATTTGTGGTGATGGAGCGCCCTTCGTGGCGCCATCCTAATTCGTACCACCCTCCGTTAGTGGTGGAGCATGCCCTCTGTGGCACCACCCTAACATTTGAGTTAATGCCCTCTGTGGCAAACGATTAGTGATGGAGCGTGCCCTTCGTGGCGCCATCCTAATTCGTATCCGTTAGTGGTGGAGCATGCCCTCTGTGGCACCACCCTAACATTTGAGTTAAAAACGATTAGTGATGGAGCGTGCCCTTCGTGGCGCCATCCTAATTCGTATCCGTTAGTGGTGGAGCATGCCCTCTGTGGCACCACCCTAACATTTGAGTTAAAACGATTAGTGATGGAGCGTGCCCTTCGTGGCGCCATCCTAATTCGTATCCCCCCCCTCCGTTAGTGGTGGAGCATGCCTTCTGTGGCACCACCCTAACATTTGAGTTAAAAACGATTAGTGATGGAGCGTGCCCTTCGTGGCGCCATCCTAATTCGTATCCGTTAGTGGTGGAGCATGCCCTCTGTGGCACCACCCTAACATTTGAGTTAAAAAACGATTAGTGGTGGAGCGTGCCCTTCGTGGCGCCATCCTAATTCGTATCCGTTAGTGGTGGAATATGCCCTCTGTGGCACCACCCTAACATTTGAGTTAAATGATTAGTGATGGAGCGTGCCCTTCGTGGCGCCATCCTAATTCTTATCCGCTGGTGGTGGAGCATGCCCTCTGTGGCACTACCCTAGCATTTGAGTTAAGCAATTAGTGGTAGAGCATGCCCTCAGTGGCACTACCCTGATAAATTTAAATCTTGATTCCCTATGGATGAATTTTTCATTCCCTTAGGATTAAAATTCCACACTTGATGTTTAATCTCGGTCAACGCCAATATGTGCAATAGAACTTCGCTCTCTTACACATATTGGGGGTCCATTTGTTGACCTCATTTTTGTATGAGGTCACTCAGACTACTCTTGATCCTTAATTTAATTTTCAAATCAATTCAAAAATTCTTTGATCTTTCTAGAATCTCGACTTTAGGACCTATTCTAAGTCCTAGGATCCTTCTAGACTTCAAACCATAGAATCCACCTAGATCTTAGATCAATCAGATCAAAATCCAAGGTCCAAAGGTATTGTCCTAAAGGCCTTTTCCGTTGAATTTTCGAACACTTTGAAACCTAGTCAAATGACCTCCGATTCAGAGTCTGTCAGTTTCATACTGATAGGACATGTCTCTGGAGGCAACCCTCCAAATTTGAGCCCATTCCGAGGTCTCTAACCTCAAAAACTTAATCGAAACTCAAAGGCTGTAAAACCTTCAAATATTTACAGCCTATGCCACTGGATCTGTCACTTTGAAGATTCTGACCTTAGAGCCTTCACCAAAGCCTCTAGTCACTTCCAGACCTTTAATCTTGATATGTTGAACATTAAACTGCATTTTTCTAGACCTAGTTTGACCCCTAGTTGACCAGGGGTCAAAATGACCAAAATACCCCTATGGGGCTCAAATGTTGATTTTCAACCAAATGAACTCCGATTTGAATGCAACCACCTTTAACAAGTTTCAAATGTCATTTCAAATGTTTTGAACCTATTCCCAACCCCTGGGTCAACCTGGTTGACCAAGTCAACAAGTTTGACCCAAGAGGCCCTTTAAGGGTCCAAACATGTGTTTTGACCCAAATGACCTCTCTAGGCCATCCAACCATTTCCATTAGTCTTGAAATGTCATTTGAAACCTGTTCGACCCAAACCCAGACCCTGGGCCAACCTTGTTGACCAAGTCAACCTAGGTTGACCAAACAAGCCCTTAAGGGTCAAAACAGGCATTTTGACCAAATTGACCTCTCCAGACCTTGGGACCACCTCCAATGGTCTCCAAATGTCATTTCAAATCTGTTGATCCCATTTCCAGGCCTTGGGTCAACCTGGTTGACCAAGTCAACCTAGTTGACCCAAATGGCCCTTTAAGGGTCCAAATAGGTGTTTTTGACCTAAATGACCTATTTAAGCTATGGAACCACTTCCATTGATTTTAAAAAGTCATTTCAAATTTGTTGAGCCTGGTCTCGGACCCTGAGCCTAGTTGGTTGACCAAGTCAACCAATTTTGGCTTAAGGGCCCATTAAGGGCCCATTAAGCCATTTTGACTTAATTGACCCATTTAAACCATGGAATCACTTCTACCATATTCCAAATATTGTATCAAACTTACCTGGACCAAACTCACATCCTGGGTCAACCTGGTTGACTCAGTCAACCTAGTTTGACCAAACCAACCTTTAAGGCCCTCCACTTTGAATTAAATTTAAAATCCACCCAAGTCTTTGTTAAACCCCTCTCCACTCTTCTTAATCAATTCCCTAAATTACTTTGACTGCCACCTCACCCTTGGTCAACCAGTTGACTGGTCAACATGGTCAACAAGGCTCTTTAAGAGGTTTAAATGCCCAAATGGTTTGATCCAAGTTAGCCCAACCCCTACCAAACCACTCTAGACCCTCTTTGAGACCCTTCCATGCCACATTAGCTGTCCACTTGGCCATTGACTGGTCAAACCAGTCAACAAATGGTCAAATGAGCCTTTTGAGCCTTAATTGACCCATTAAAATTAATCCCTCCTAATCTAAATCCATTCCATCATTTTCTTTTAATTTCTAAGCCTCCTCCCATGCCACCTCAGCATACCTGGGCCCATTGACTGGTCAAACAGTCAATGGGTGGTCAAAATACCCTTTAATAGGCCAAATTAACCCCCTTAAGCTAATATACTTTAACTAAAAACCCCTACAGCCATTTGAACAGTCACTAGAAGCTTCCTAGGATTAATCTTGACCTTTGAATCCAGATCAAACAGTCCCCATCCCTCCATGTGTCCAAATGGGGACAAAAATGGCTTTCCACATAGGATGTCCTTTAGTCCTTGATTCCCCCTGCTCCCACCAACTCCCTGGACAGGTGGCAGCCATCTGGGAGCCCAAATAATTAATCTCAGCCCTCCATTCAATCTGGAAGGGATTGAATAGGGCAAAATGCCCAAATGAAGGCTCATTCATGCCCTAGCACCCTCTCACCTACCTAGAGCTCCTCCAGCAAAACTCTTTGTTTGTTTGAGCTCTATTGAACCTCCTCAACATCCTCCCACTCAAATCCCGCCGGTCAAAGCCGCCTCCGGCGATCTTCCGACGAGGTCAACACTCAATCCGTCCAAGGCTCGTTCAAGGCGATTCGTGGCGTTTCGGAGCTTGGATTCAACTGGAAACTTAATCGTGGACAGTCTACAAGCTCAGAGAGTCCAATAGCGGTGTAAACCGTCCATTAAATCAATGTAAATCCTTCAACTTAGCTTAAGACACATAGATTTAATTAGCATTTTATTTGGCTATCATTTGGTATTTTAAGCATATCCCCATTATTTCTGTTCACCTAGTGCATCTAGGTTTAAAATTTCAAATGATTTAACGCATTGGATCGAGAGAACGAGCCGTTTTTATGTTTAGGGTTTCGGTTTCTTCATTACGGCCAGGTCTGCGAAATCCTGACCGTTGATTTTACGATCAACGGACCGGATTTCGCCGTTTCGCGCGCTGGTGCGACCGCGTGCAGGCCTTAATCGGATCGGATCTTCGTCCAACTCGATCTGGGCCGTTGATTCATTACAGCGGGAGATCGGGCGGTGGGCGGCAGCGGCTGACGTGGTTAAGTAAACCGCGTCCCGCCGCCGCCAATGATTGGCATTAAATGCCGTGCCGCGGTTTTGATCCAACGCTCCCGAGAGCGCCACGTCGCAGCGGCTTGATCCGACGAACCACAGCGCGCCACGTGGCTCCGCGTTTTGGCTGGCCGAACCAAAACGCGCCACCTGTCCCGCCGGCGCCGCCTTTTCATTTAAAAATGATTTAAAAATCATTTTAAATCATTTTAAATGTAGAAAACTTAAAAAAATTATATAAAATTAAATATAAATCCAAAAATTAACTATAATATATCAAAATTCTCAGAAAAATAATATCTTTAATTTAAAATTAATTTTAATTTAAAATACTATATATATTCTAAACTATTTTTTAATTATTATATATTTCATATTTTTTTTTAATAATTAATAAAAACATTTGATTTAAATTACTTAAATAATTCAAATTTTTTTTATTTTATTTCAGAAAACATTTAAGACTTAATTCAATTCAATAAAGAATTATTGTTATTTAAATATTTAAGTTAATTTTAAATTACCTTAAATCATTTTAATTAACTTAAATCTTTAAAATTTCAATAAATTCGATTTAATTCACAAAAATTAAAATAATATATCAAAATTTTCAGAAAATTGAGAATTTTAATTTAAAACTATTTTCAAAGTTTAAAATTCAATTTATTTTGATTATTTAAGAATCCTTAATATTTAATTAATATTTAATTAATATTATATTAAATATTTGAAAATTAAAAAAAAATTAATTATCTTCAAATAACATTGAAAAATCAGTGGATCTCCATACTCTTTAAAATTTATTTTAATGTTATTTTATTTTAAAATGTATATTTACATATATAGGTTTAAATATATTAATGTATTTTCAAATATATTTTAAATCATATATATATTTAAATCTTATAAGTTTGAGAGATCCCTTGGGATTTTAAGCCTAGACTAAACATGTTTGAATAGAATTAATGGGGATGTTTAGTGAACAATCGTATCTTAATTGTTCACTAATCTAGTCTTTAATTATGTGTTTTGTGTTAATCTATGCATGTTTAGGTTACACACACTCGCACTTAGTCTAAGGTTCTCCTAGAGTTAGGAGTTGATTGTTATTATGTGTGATTCATACATGCTTAGTTAAGGGTTAGTCAAAACTTCGATTCAATCCTATTAAACTTAGTGTCACTAAGGACAACAATTAAGGATCTTGATTAGAGAACATAGAAACTTCACTGTGATTAGGGTACATCTCATTTGAACTTGAAATTTGAACCATTTGAACTTAGTGACATTCTCAGCCTTAGGGAATTTTCTTACTGATTTTTGAATTCATTAAGCCTCTTAATCAACTTAATTAAGTTTAAACCCCTAATTAACCCTTAAAACTTCAAGAAAATGTAATAAATCCAATTTAAACCCAAAAATTATGACCAACCCCTCTAACTGATCATAATTGAACCCTTAATCATTGAAAATTGAAATCAACTTAATTTGACAGCAAATTAAACCTTAATTTAATTTTAAGTGAAATTGAATATTTAATTAATATAATTAATTAAAAAATATTAAAAATTCCAAAAACATCCTAAACACTTGGAAATCTCTCCTTAGGTCATTCCTGACCTTTGGAGCTGATTTCAAGGAGTTAGGAGCTCATTTGGAGCAAAATTACAAAAAGGGCCCTCTAATTAAGTAATTTCAAAAAATTCAATAATTACCCAAACTTCAAAGCTTCATAACTAATTCCAGAAAAATCAAAATTGAGCAAACTCACTTGCATTCAACTCCTAATAAGGTTTAATATTTATAAAAAATATTAAATTCCAGAAATCTTTAATATTTCAAAAAGTCAACAAATCGGTCAACCATAGTTCAAATCTAGTTCAAAACTTCAAACCTTCGTAATAAAATGTAGAAAAATCCGATTTCAACGTACTTACCTTCTAACTGATCGTAGTAAGGTCTAGTATTTTAATAAAATGTTAACTTTCCAGAAAACACTCTTAATCAAAAAGTCAACTTTTGACCCCTTAATTAAATGATTAAAATATTCAAAATTCATAAAACTCAAAATTATTCTAAAACTCCAGAAAATCTTAACTTAATGTTTAAAACATTCAACAAACATTTTAAAACACAACAACCATCCTAAAGATGAAGTTTATTGGCTGGACTACTCCGGGCTGCGGGGCTAAGTGTCCTAAGGAGGCTGGTTCCTCGAGCCTGGTGGCACAACGCCACGAATCGATTAATGGCAAACTTAAATTAATCAAAATCTTAAAAATCAGCGACCACATTTCTTTTAAAATTCATTAATTCTTAAGCCTTAATCAATCTTAAGCCACTTAATTATACCGGGTACCACTGGGTAACCCAGGCCTACGAGGCTATTAACTTAGCCCCAAGGAAGGTGAAATAAACTTCACGGCCTCGGTGTGAAACAAAGGTGATATCCAATAAATAATTAAATAAATCTTAAAAATTAATCTTAAGCCATTAATATTTGAATTCAAACTTAAATCCCTTAAACCTTCCAACCAATCAAATTTTAGACAACTTTAACTAATAATCCTAATTAGGATACATCAAAACCACACAACCTACCTCACACACTTTAGATGGTTTGTTAGGATCACCGACTCTAGTTCTAGGACAGGCCGGTGTTTTACTTTCTGCAGTTGTGTGCCGGATTTTCGTAGCTTTCACTGCATGCTGTTTGCTAGTGTAGAATTGTTATGTTTATTTACTTGCTTTCTGCACTCTGTGTTTGATTGTGCGTTAGACCTACCCATAGGCTAGGAACGAAATATATATTTGTGCAATCTTATGCAGGTGGCCATGCTCATACAAGGAGCTAAAAATTAAAGGGGGCAGTTAATAAAAAAAATATATATACTCTTTGCACAGGTACCTGCCGCGCTTAAGACCCCCTTTAAATAAAAAGAGCATGGTCAAGTGTGGCTAAAAAAATGCATTTTAAATTTTCATATTATAACTGCTTGGGAATATATACAACTGTTGATTATTAGGATAACCTTGCAGGATCGAGTCTAGATTTTCTTATTTCTCTTAATGTAAATTTAATTCAGTTAAGGTTGTATTTATTTAAAATGGTTTGAGATTGGGATATAAATATCCAATTTGAATTCCAAAGAGGTGAAGACATCCCTAAAGGGGAGAGTCTTCTTCCATTTGGAATTCAAATTAGGATACTTTGCAAATATCCAAAGGGGAAAGATAACACCTCGATCAAGAGGGAGTTTCTTTCCATTTGGATATCCTGAACCGACGAATCAAGATGTTCGTGAAAAGATGAAGGATTGGATAATGAGAAGAATCCCAAATCTCAAAACCATTTGATTTAGGATTAGAAATCCGGGTTGTAGTCAGTGGTGCCCGGCCACTTTAATTGATTGTAATTTTTGAGATGTAATAATTAGTGGCACTTGCCATATGGACATTCAATTTGATATATTTAATGTAGTTAATTTATTTAATTGATTGTGCATTAGAATTCCTGTCTTTTCTAGTCTTTTTATATGCATGCCGTTTTTGATTTAGTCTGGAATACGAATTTAGGCTCTTAGGGGTCTGTCAAAAAATTCTTCTATTTTAATTAAATAAAAATTTTAAGATAAGATAGAAACTCTAAACGGTCCTAAGAAGTAAGCTCGGACTCGCCGAGGGTTTTTCATGCATACATATTGTACTTTCTCAACCTTGTTAGGCATCTCCCCGCCTGCGGGTTCTGGCAGACCACCTGGCCTATGAGGGTGCCGATCTGTCAAGGGGATGTTATGCAATCTCTAGGATAAAACCTATTTTCTAAGCCAAAGATTTTTAAATTGCTACATACTAATTCTGCATTCAATCGAGTCAATTAGCATGCATCGCATTAGTAACAAATTTAAAAGAATCTAATATTTAATTGCATCTATTTAGTCATCAAATACCCGACATAAGTTGAAGGGGTCAATTAAGGATTTGCTCTAGATGTCGACCCCATTTCTCTAAAATTTTCTAATTGATGTCCCTATCACTCTACAAAAAGACCGGACTCATATTTTGAAATCGTTTAGGTGGTTTAGCTGGCTCCCCAATCCAGGCCGGGGTAAGACCAGATTCGCATTGCACTAGCTAGGTTCGGGTTACTTTTTAGTACCCAATTTAGACTTAGGTTCTGAGGCTAGCTCGGGCTATAAGACCTCAACCTTCGGGAATTGAATCCCAACTTTCTAATAAAATTGATCACTTAAACATTAAATCTATTTCAATCAAATTTAAGCCCAACACTTAGGATAGACCGGGGTGTTTCTGAAGTAATTCAGAATCTCAAAACACCTCCTACCCTTCTTCCTTTGACTCTAGAAATAACTGTTCAACATTGAACCAATCCCACTTGAAATTCTAAACCTTAACTTCTTTTGATATCTAACTTTGAAAATCTTAAATAAAATTTCTACCGCTATTTTAATCGAGAGTTTTCGTAGGAAATTTAATTCGATTTCCTACGATGTAATTAACTACGAGGGCTTGCGCTCGTAGGAGATTTAGAAACCCAGAATTGATTTTCAAAATTAACTTTTTCAAAACCTTTAATTAATTATCTTTGGGGAAATTTAAAACTTTGAAATTCGAACCCATTAGGGAACGATATGTTCGTCTTTCGAGGCGATATATTGTTCATAATAGAGTGTTCAATTTCAAAATTCCAAAATTAAATAATCCCAAAGATAATTAAATATTTTTCAAAGCTATATATACTTAAATAAGAATATTTTTTTTTAATCAAAACAGCAACTTGAGGAAAATACATTTCTTAGTCAAACTAAATATATTAAGGACATCCTCAAAAAATATGAAATGGACAATTCTAAACCTGTTAGTACTCCAATGAGTTCCTCAGTTCAGTTGGATAAGGGCCTTAAGGGAAAATCTGTTGATCAAAAGAAATTTAGAGGGATAATTGGATCTTTACTTTACTTGACTGCTAGCCGATCAGATATTATGTTCAGTGTTTGCTTATGTGCTAGATTTCAATCAAATCCAAAATAATCACATTTGACAACAGTGAAAAGGATTTTAAGATATTTACTAGGAACTTAAAACTTAGGGATTTGGTATCCTAAGTTTAGCTCTTCATTTGAAATTATTGGTTACTCAGATTTTGACTTTGCAGGCTGTAGAGTGGATAGGAAAAGCACTTCTGGAACATGTCAATTCATTGGAAATTCATTAGTTTCATGGTCTAGTAGAAAACAAAATTCAGTGGCACTATCTACTGCAGAAGCAGAATACATTGCATTAGGAAGTTGTGTGGCACAAGTACTTCTGCTAAAATAATAGTTGATTGTTTTAGGATTAACTATAGGCACTATTCCAATTTATTGTGATAATACTAGTGCTATTTGTATTTCCAAAAATCCTATTCAACATTCTAGAACCAAACACATTGACATAAGGCATCATTTCATAAGGGATCAAGTATCTAAGGGAGAAATTGAACTCACACATGTTTCAACTGAAAATCAACTTGCAGACATTTTTATAAAACCTTTAGCCTTTGATACCTTCAGTACATTAAGAACAAGGTTTGGTGTTATTGATTTGAATGCTTAAATAAAAATGTTTTTGCAACATTGATATTTATGTTTTTTTTTTTCTCTTAGTTTATTTGTCTTTGAATTTTTGTTTTGAATTTTATGATTTTTTTTGTGTTTTTATTCTGTGGTTTTGTCTTTGTTTTCTATGTTTTGATTGTTTTTCTTCTTTAAAATTCAAAAATCCAAAAATGTGTGGAAATTGTCCGGGACAAAATTTTTTGTACTGGATGATGTGTGTTAAAATTTAGTTTGCGTGATATGAAACATTTTGAGAGCAGTTTTTAATGTATTTCGTCTGTACGATCTAAAAATCGTCCAGGACGAAATATTTATTTTCTCAAATGTCGGGACGTTTGAATGCAGCGGTTGAGTGGATAAGGCAGTTTTAAATGTGAAGTTCGTCCGTACAAACTTTTTGTTCGTCCAGACGAACAGACGTCGTTTCATCGTAGGGGACGGTTTTCAACTGACATTAAAACGAATTAACTTTTGATCGTCTGTATGAAATTTTTTTCGTCAGTACGATCGGTCAAGTCAAAAGTCTGTACGAAAGGACGCATCGTAAATTATGTTGATTACGAAAAGTCATTTCATTTTGGACGATTTGGTTCGTCGGTACGAACTTTTTTCGTCCAGACGAACGATTATTTTTGTCCAAGACGAACTGTTTTCGTCCAGGACGAACGTATCGTTTTTCTTTAAATTTGAAGGCTTTCTAACTCAACAATCACATCTCCAAACTTCACTTTCAATCTCTTTCGACCTTAAATCGACAATGGCCTCCTCAAGCAAAAGACAAAAGGTGTTGGCAAAGAAATCTCACAGGAATAACTCTGAAAACTTCCTGTCAAAAGCAAATGAGGAAACTTTTCCTCGTTTTGCATCTGCCAAAATCACACCTTCTCGCATTCTGATTCAAAGCGAGATAAACTTTAAGGTAATGCACCTTTTTGCCTCCACCCAGTTTCAATTCATTCTTTCTCTCGTCCACCTTTACAATAAACAAACCTTTCTCTACTTTCTAGCCAACATGAGTTTTTATTCCGACCACTCTTGCATAAGTTCTTTTGTTTTCAAACAAAAAGTTGAAATCACCAAGCACGACATTGGTGCCTTTTTGAACTTAAGAACTGAAGGATATAGAGCCCACTCCCTAATGAGTGAAAACAAATTTGAATGGTATTAAGTCAATAGGGTGATTAGAGAAATTGGCCTAACATATCATGTTGCTAGAGTTTCGGGAATGACCAGGAATGCTCGAATCATCAAGCATATTCTTCGATCTTCAATCATTCCCAAAGCTGGTGATAGAATCAATATTACCCCTCTTTTTTCTGTTCTAACCTTTTTGATTATGGATTGTAAGCCTATCGACGAAGCCCAACTTATCATAGATCATCTCTATGGGCTTTCAGAAATAAGACATGCAGAGCAGAAGAGAAAAAGGAACATCTCATTAGGACACTTAGTTACATATATTTTGGAAAAGAAATACAACTTAGTGCATCCTGATGATGAATACGAAGAGCCAGACTATTACAATGATGCTTCTTTCAGAGCAATTTTCAAGGAAGAAAAAGGGAAAGCACATGCCAGTGCTTCTGAAGAAGAAGAAGAAGGAGAGCAAACTTCTGCACCTCAATTAGATTATCAGAATTTGATTGAAAAATTTGACAGACTTGAGACTCATGTTGATCAAAGATTTGATCAAATTGATGCTCAACTCCTGCAGCAGTAACAGGACATTGGTATTATCAGAAATGAAGTTCATGAAATCAATACCAATGTTATAATGATGGCCTCCTACTTCAATCTTTTTAGTGGCATTCCTCCTCCTCCTCCAGAAGAATAGAAAATAAGAGAAGAATTTCTTTGTTTTTGTTGTACTAATGTTTTGTTGTGTTAGTGTTTATTTTTTTTGTTGTGATTGTTTTAGTTTTGTCTTTATTAAAAAGTTCAGTGTATTTTTTTTGTTGTTTTTAATATTATGAAAAGAATATGTAATCCTTTTCATTAATATCAATGCATGTTGTACTTGATTCAATTTTGGTTTGTTTTTGGAATGTGGTTAATTTTTATGAATTTCATTAGTCTTATTTAATCTTAATTGTGCTTAAATTAGATTATAATTTGAGATTAATTACATTAGAAAATCTAGTCTTTCTAAATTTAAAAGTTGTTTATAACTTATTATAATTAGAACTTTTAAATTCATGTCTATTCATTTAGACTACATAAAAGTTAATATTATTATTACAATATAGATGTTTTCTTATTTAATATTTCTATGCTCAAGTGATATTTATGCACTTAGAAATATTTGAAATTTTAGATTATTGATTTTGGAAAGATTTGGTCTCAATTACTCTTGAAAATTGTACCAAGAGTACAAAAATCAAAAGGAATGCGCAAAGCTTCACAAATATGAAAAAGAGGCACAAAATTAGCCCAATGTCAAAAGATGCACAAAAATGTGCCCAAAAATTTGAAAAAGTTGCGCAAAGCGCCACATGTGGTAATTCTCTTCTTTCCAAATTCTTTCAATCTCTTAATTCAAATTGATCTTATGTTCATTTATATTCTATTGAACTTTGAAATATAGAATTTTTATACATCTCTTTTGTAATGATTTTCTATATTCGAATGTCTAAATTGAATCATGTCTTTGATAAATTCTTCTTACTTACAATGTTATATCACTTCTTAAATTTTATGAATTTTTATGATTGACCTAATACTATTAGTTTTAGATTGCATAACTTATCACAATCACCATTTAGATTAAATTTTCAAATGAATTTCATATAATTACTTACATTTCTTGTCTATTTCTTCTTCACTTTTTGTTGTTGTCAAAAAGGGAGAGAAATTATTGTGTTTGTATGTTTTGTTTTGTTTTAATTGTTTTATTTGCATTTTGGTTGTGTTTAACTTTGTAATTTTGTTTGTTAAATTTTTTTTTCTTTGGTTCAAAATGCCTTCTTATTTTCATATATTCATCAATTCAGGGGGAGTTTAGGAGATTTGTTTAAATTGAAATCATACAAACAATAATTGTTTTGTCATCATCAAAAAGGGGGAGATTGTTAAAATAGTTACTATTTGCATGATTTACATTTTTGCAGCTTGTATAGTTTTGATAATTCCAAACATTATTGTTCAAATGTGTAGTTATCTCCTAACAATTTTAGAAGATTTGTATTTGCTCTTGTGTGTACTAACATTTCAGGAAAATCAGACTCCAGACTACGAAAACTTCAAATCAAATTCAACATGAGCTACTTTGTTAATTTGAAACTTGCATTTTTCTTTGAATTCAGTTTTAAAGGGAGTGATTGTAATTGAGTGAATAAAAACATACACACACATATAAAAAGATTATAAAAATTTTATACTGATTGTACGATATGATATCTGATCGAACGGGACGATCAGACAATTATCTCCTATTAAGCACATAGAACGAATAGGAACTGGCTTGAAAAATTTTCTAAGTCCTATTCATTCGGGACGATATTTTTATCATCCAGGAAGATCTGGTCTCTGTAAAATGTTCGTCCAGACGAAATTAATCATCGTCAGAAAACGAGTTGCTCTCTGAAAAATTTTCGTCCAGATGAAATTAATTATCGTCCAGGACGATCTGGTCTCTGTAAAATTTTCGTCCAGACGAAATTATTATTGTCAGAAAACGATCTTCTCTCTGTAAAAATTTCGTCCAGACGAACCATTTTTCGTCCAGACGATTAACCGACTTAGAACGGTTTTCAGTAGTTTTCTAGACCGACCTTGTAATAACCGTTCGTACCGGACGAACTTATTTCGTACGGGATGATCAGTGTGTACGAAGACATTTCGTACACATATTTAAATAGGGTTGTTTTAAATCGTTTAAGTAAAATCGTCTAGGATGATCCACGATCGTACGGGACGATCCTCTGCGTACAAAATTGAAAACTTGTAGATTTTGTGCGGTTTTTCTTGTCTTTTGTATATATAGTCCAAATTAGACTGCCACCCAATCTTTTTGTCATTTGATCTTCGTGCCTCTTGAGAGAATAGCTAAGGAGAGAGTAGAAGAGTACATTCAAAGGAGGATTCCTACCATTGGAGCGTGAAGGCTTCACTTGGAGTTCAAAGGTAAGAATCTCTACTTGTTAATTAGGATTACTTCACTCTTTTCTTTCTTCATTCTAGATTTCTTGTGAGAAGATCAGTCAAGGAGATCCGGTTTGCTGCCGATATTTGGAGAGTGTAAATAGCCGAAAGGATCGCTTCCTTCACTTGGAGAGTGTGAACATCCAGAAGGGTTCTCTGCCCACACTAGGAGAGTGTGAAAGGACGAAAGGGTTCTCTGCCCACACTAGGAGAGTGTGAAAGGACGGACGGTTCTCTGGCAACACTGGGGATTGTGTAAAAGGATGACGGTTCTCTGCCGCACCGGGTAGTGGTGAAAAGAGTGTGTTGTAAAGGCTTCTCCGCCTTGCTGTGGGTGCAAAAGGAGAATCACTATTGGTTTTAGTGCAATACTCAGAGGGTGCCTCTGAGGAGTGGATGTAGGTCTGGTTATAGACCGAACCACTATAAATCTGGTGTCATTTACAGTTTTTTATGTTTTCGCATTTTATTTTAATTTTTAACAACTCTATGATTGAAAAATATTTTCTAGAAAAACTTTAAAAGAAAAATTTTCATTTCGGTTCAACTTAATCTTCAAAGAGGGATTAAATTTTTAAACTACCAATTCACCCCCCCCCCCCCCCCCTCTTGGTAGCCTTGGGACATTACCTTAGGCTTAACAACCTAATTACTATATTCAACACCAAAGAGTCCCATATGACTACTATTAAAAAAATTCTTAGACGCCTTCTTGGAACCTAAACTTAGGAATCTGGCATCCTAGACACAATACTTCCTTTGAGATCAATGGATATTTTTATTCAAATTATGTAGGTTGTAGGGATGATAGGAAAAGAATCTCTGGAACATTTTAATTCATAGGATAAGCTTTAGTCTTCTAGTTTAGTAAAAAATAAAACTCTATAGCCCTATCTACCGCTGAATTAGAATATATAATTGTAGGAAGTTGTGTTGCATAATTCCTATGGCTTAAATAATAAATCTTAGATCTTAGACTAACTGTAGGAACCATTTAAATCATGTGTGATAATTATAGTGCCATTTGAATATCAAAGAATTCAATCCAACATTCAAGGGCCAAATATATAGACATTAGGCACCATTTCACTAGAGATCATGTGATAAAAGAGAATATAGAGCTACATCATATAGCTAATAAAAATTATCTGGCTGATATATTTATAAAACTCCTAGCTTTTTAAACCTTTAGCACCTTAAGGATTATACTAGGATTTATAGATATTCATGCTTGAATAAGGATGATTTAAAAATAAAAAAAAAATGTTATTTTGTTGTGTATTTTTTAATTAAAATTTATTTTATGATTATTTGTATTATTTCTTGTGTTTTATTTTGTGTTCTTTAAATAGAGCTTTCCTGATCATCACACACAACCTTCTAAATTTTATTCACATCATATTATACAATTTCACATCATACTATATGATCTTCATAAAGACACTATATCACTGATCATAGCACATCCAAAGGTTAATATTCATTAATCATTGGTGATCGTACTATACAAACACCTACTTTATACTATATGATACAAGTGGTAATGGATGTCAGATGAATTGAATTCAGTACATATGATATGTAATATTGTATCATACTGCACAAACACATGTGTATAGGACAATCTCACCAGTCAATGATTATCAAGGTTGACGCCTTGGGATAAACATCTTCTCTCTAATCATCCAATATGATTATGATCATATTGTATGATAAGACCACCTTTTTTACTATTCGGACTAGACGAAATTGAATGTATTTGATCAAACTGTATGATGACTCAGTCATACTGTACAATATAACATTCTATTTATGGAGAATTCAAAGCTTTTCTTCACTCATTTCCTATTCCACTATTCTTTCCTTCTCCCTAAAGATCTTGTTCTTTGAAATGGCCAAAGAAAAGTGTTCACGAGCTCTAGTAGGAAGTTTTTCTCAATGCCTCATGGATCCTCAGTTTGCCAAAGCCGCTAATAAAGAAGATTATATAAGTACAAATTTGCCAGGATCACGCCTTCCAAGATCAAAAACTAGGAAGTTTTAAACTTCTAGGTACTTTTTCTCTTTTTGCTAGCACCACCGTTCATTTTATTCTCACACTTGCCTAACTATTTTATTCAGAACATCTTTTCAAAATTTTTGCTAGTCTCTAAATCAATAGTGAGGATACTTCCTTCTAATCTTACGTAAATATGGGGATTGTCGAAATCACCTACCAATATTTTCATAAATTTCTCCACCTTTCCATAACTGACGAAAAAACTCACCTTATAACTTCAAATCTTGACTATGATTGGACCCTTGCAAATACTAACCTTAGGGAAACAAATCTTAGATACCACATCTCTCATGTCAATACTTTAGTTTTAGATGCGAGAATCATCCATTATATCCTTCTCAACTCCATAATTCCAAAAGCTAGGGATCAAATTAACATCACACATCTTCTATCCATGACTACCTAATTCATAGTGACTGAGATAGATTTTAATGTAGTTGATCTAATCATCCAATATCTTGAGTATCTAACCTGTATTAGAGATCCTAGATGCAAAAGAAAGCCAAATCTTTCCTTAGGTCACATAATTGCTTTTATCCTTGAATCCAAATACAACTTCTAATTCCCTTTACCCTTCTAATTTTCTATTCTAATTTCTCCTTCCATGTCCTTCACAGCTCTTGTCACGGCAATGTTTGTAATGTGGATGATAAGCCAGTAGAAGCAGAGGGAGGTCCTACACCTACTCGAACACCAATTCCACCACCAGCACATATCCACCAACAATCTAGTATGATATGTTGGTTCAGAGGTTTGACCAATGAGAAGCTAGGTTTAACACGTAAGTAGCAGACTAGCAACTACTACATGATAATGATATAGCTTGCTTTTAGAACTACGTAGCATAGCCGTAGCAACTACACGACAATGACATAGCTTGGTTTGAGGAGCAATTGACTTCATTCCACAAATTCTTCCAACCACCACCACCACCTCCACCTAATCAAGATCCTTCATACTTTTAGCTTGCTTTGTATTTTTGTGTGTCTGTTTTATTTTATTTTTTTACTTCTATGCTTTGTGATGTAAGTGTTTTTCTTTAGTGTCTTTATTTAGCCATTTCATCTTTTTAGTGATGCTGAAAGGGGGGTAGTTTGTTGTTTGTAGGTTATATTTTGTGATTGGAATGGTTAATATTTTATTTATTTTCCAACTATTTGTGTGCTCTTTACTTATCCATTATTTATTTTATAAAAATAAAAAACCTCCCTATTTTTGAAATAATTAGTTAATAAAGGGGAGTTTAGGAAATAACAAAATTACATTTGTGATTATTAACCAATAATATTTGCCATCATAAAAAAGGGGAAATTATTATAAAGCTTGACCCTAGACTTATGATTTTGATGATAACAAACATTATTGGATTTCTTACTGTCATATCTCTTGTTAATTGTTATTATTAGATATCTAATTTTTTTATGCTCTGATATTTCAGATCCACCATACACTTGCAAGATTGATCAGCTCAAGATTGGATAAACTAGAGCTAAGTATGTTGTAAAAATTATGTATTTTCAATTCTTATATTTTTTTGGTCAAATAATATATTTGGTGGATACTAAGCTCAAAAACCATGCACATACACACTCAAGGGAGTGAGCTAGTGACAATATCAGAAGTATAATTTTTTGAATTAACCATATTATAAGATCCATATCATATTATGAAAGTACTCTAATACCACTTGAAAGTTTGTTAGGGATATTAAGTCCATATGAACTAGTCCAAAGGCTAACCAAGAGGGGGGGGGGGGGGGTGAATTGGTATTTTAATAAAATCTTTTGATAAAAACACAATCTTAAAATAAAAAATAGGGGTGTCAATTCAGGTCAACGAGTCAGGTTCGGGTAGAACCTGACTTGACTCGGCTATAAACGGGTTGACCCTAACCCGACTCGATTTTGAAAATAGGTCAAGTTTGTCAACCCGACCCGTGTGGGTTATTGGGTTGATATGACCCGACCCTTAAACATATGTCGAGCCTAGTGAATCGGAGGGCGAAACTGCCGAAGCATGCACGTCTACGCCTGCAGAGTGGAGCCAGTGCGAGTTGGATGTAGGATCCACCAAGGCACCAAGTGCGGAGCATCAGCAGTTGAACCGTGGTTGTGCGCCTGTGCGAGATGGACACGAGCGATGGCGGTCTGAGGCAGACGGCTGTGTGGCTGGACGCGGGTGACGATAGCCTGTAATGCATGGCTGTGCAGGCTCACGATGACGACGTGACCTGACATGGAAGTGACTTCACCATCTGACGCGGACGTGAAATGACGAGCGACCTAAGCAGCGGGTTTTTAAAACAGGTCAATTTGCGTTGACACATAGGTTGTCGGGTCAACCTAAACCTGACCTGTTTTTCAAACGGGTCAAAAATCCAAACCTGAACCTAACCCATTTAGCAAATGGGTTGACACAAACCAGGATTTTTCTGGGTCGGGTCCAGGTCAGGTTTTGGGTCGGGTTAAAAGTTGACACCCCTAATAAGAACCAAGATTCACCACAAAAATCAAAGTGTAGAAATTAAATGCGTAAGAGGTAATAAAGAACTTATAAATATAGTGGTTCGATCAACACGATCTACGTCCACTCCCCGGAGGTGCCCTCCAAGTATTGCACTAAACTCAGTGACTCTCCTTTTGCCCCCATAGCAAGGCGGAGAAGCCTATACAAACCTCATTTCCACCAACGCAAGTGAGGCAGAGAATTTAACTCCTTTTGCTTCCTGAAAAAGCAAGCAGAGAATTCAACTCCTTTATCTTCCTCTAGAATTAGGCAGAGAACCCAACTCCTTTTGCTTCCTCCAGAAGCAGGCAGAGAACCTAACTCCTTTTACTTCCTTCTGAAGTAGGCAGAGAACCCAACTCCTTTTACTTCCTCTTGAAGCAAGAAGAGAACTTTGATCAAATGCTGAAGTTTATCTCTCTAGAATCCCCAAAGAACTAAAGATGATGACTGGAGAAGATGAAGACGGATCCTTGCTTGGAGCAACCTTTATGAACTCCCTCACAAACTCCCCCTCATAAGATTCTCTCTCTCTCTCTCTCTCTCTCTCTCTCTCTCTCTCTCTCTCTCTCTCTCTCTCTCTCTCTCTCTCTCTCTCTCTCTCTCTCTCTCTCTCTCTCCCCCTTGCTCTCCCTCTCCTCTTAGCTCTCTCAGGTTAGAATAACAACAAAAGATGAGCTCTTGGGTAGAACAAGAGCTCTTAAATAGAAGAGTTTTGTAATAGGTCTTATTTTATAAAAAACATACTTTATCATCCAGGATGATATATATATTGTCCTGGACAATCAGTATAAATTATGATCAATCAGCTTGGATGGTTTGAGATGATTAGAAGATTTTTGGTCATATCGTCCAGGCTGATATAATATCATCCTGTACGATCAGTACAAATCCTTGAACATCATCCAAATAATCGCTCTGAAAGAATGTCTGGACGATGCAAAATATCTTGATCATCCAGGATGATCTCACAATCATCCTAGATGATTAGTTTAAATATGTGAAACTCATCATGAGCATCGCCCTGAATAGAAGTTGGCTGATATCAATCGTTCAAGTGATCAATTTGATTGTGCAATCAAACTTTAATTACTTTTCTTAATTACCAGATTAATTTAGACATAATTATGCTGCATCATCCAAGACGATGTCCAAAAATAAAGTACCTAAATAAATCTGGTGGCTTATTCTTTTTGATTTGGGCCTATCGTCCCGGCCTATGAATATCATCCAAGACGATGTGCTTAATGACGGTTGCCTTAACTAGGATGCCCTAATTAGGGTTTCTATTTTTGAACAGATCCTCTAAGATGATTTATGGATCATCCCGGACGATGTTACCAAAAATAGTAAACTCTATGAAATAGTCAGAAATTCTCCCAAAGTGTATGTGTGCAAGTTTACTTATCATCAAGAACTACATCTTTTACAAGACTTGACTCAAGAAATTAAAAATACATCAATAAATATTACAAAGAAAACATATTCTTACCAAAACTTGAGTCTTAAATGGTGCGCCTCTTTTGATTTGACATTATTGGCCACTTTTTTTTAATATGCTATCTTTTTAAAATTAAAAAAAAAATTAAACCCATTCTATTGATAAAATGAACTACTTGATTAAAAAAATTATGAGGTAGATTCAACAAATTGCAAAAGATCCCTATGCGATAAACAAAATATAGGGAGATGAAATAGATTAGTTTCAAATTTTAATTTATAATATGATGAAAATTTTGAATCAAAAGTAAAATAATGTCTTTAAGAAAAAAGATAGAAATACAAAATCATGAGTTTTATTTCTTTGAATGTTTTCAGAGAAGTCAACCACAACTTATATAAGAATTCAAGAAAAATAGGAGGTAGGTTTTTCATTTTTAGAGATGTGAACGTGTGTGTTGATCAGAGAGAACTTCACAAAAAAAAGTAAAAACAAATTTAAAATTTTAAAGTAAAGTTATAACGAAAAAGAATAAACCCAAAGAAATAAATAAACACACAAACAAGGGTTTAAACATCATTTTGCTCCTGGTCTAATCATTCAGAAGCAATGTCTGTCTAGGAGAATTTTTGCTTTTCACTATTTGCCCTTTTTATAATTTGCTTAACTTTACCCTTTTCTTTTGTAGAAAGAGTTCTCAAATTAGGGTACTAATTTTTTATATGTCTAGGCTTCCTACATCCAAAACAAATAATGTCAGAAGAAATCTTAGCATTCTTACTATTTTTACCTTTATTCCACTTTTGTTGATTCTTATGCTTAGTAAGCTTTTTAATTTATTTGATAAGTCATCACTTTTGTCACCAACAAAGCCACTTTTCTCCAAGTTTTCAACGTTTAGCACTATCATCTCTCCTGCATCCAAAAGTCTTTGGCCCAAACTTTGCTCATAGGCAATAAGTGAGACAATTAAATTATCAATAGAATATTCATTCAAATTTTTTTGATTCACAAATAGCAACAACTTTGGCATAAAACTTATCAAGTATACAACGCGGAATTTTATTAACTTTTTTAAAGTTTAAAAATTCTTTACCTAAAGCATGTAATGATGTCACAATTTGAATAAAATTAGTATACATGTTTACGATCGTCCTCATAAGGTTTCATGCAAAATAGTTCATAATCATGCATTAAAACATTCAACCTAGATTGCTTGATTGCGCTAGTGCCTTCATATATAGTATGTAATTTATCCCAAATTTCCTTGCCAGTAATACACATGGATACAAATATATAATCTTCAGAATTTAAAGCAAAAAAAGATAGTTTAATGATTTAGTATTCAATTGAGCATTGATTTGTTCTTCACTACTCCATTAATTAAAAGGAATATAATTTTAATTCCATCTATAACACGTAATGATATAGAATAACCAATTATAATCATTTTCCATATTCAGTAATTAATTGATTACAAGAAAGTAGACATACAAATTTTCTAAAAATTAGAATTAATATTTTCAAATAAAGGTGGTCATGTGATTGAATATCCTTCCACAATATTATGATTACAAAAATTAGCCATGGATCCAAATTTAAAAGTTTTCAAAAACTCAATTTTATGAATCCCGCTTTGATACCACTTGAAAGTTCGTTAGGAATGTTAAGCCCTTATGAACTAGTCCCAAGGCTAACCAAGAGAGGGGGTGAATTAGTATTTTAAAAAATAATTGATCAAAATACAATCTTAAAATAAAAACTAAGATTCACCATAGAAATCATCAAAGTGCAAAAATTAAATGTGGAAGCAGTAATAAAGAACATAGAAATTTATAGTGGTTCGATCAACACGACCTACGTCCACTCCCTGGAGGCGCTCTTCGAGTATTGCACTAAACTCAGTGTCTCTCCTTTTTCCCCCACGGCAAGATGGTGAAGTCTATACAAACCTCCTTTCCACTAAGCCAGGTGAGGCAGAGAACCCAACTCCTTTTGCTTCCTCTAAAAGCAGGTTGAGAACCCAACTCCTTTTGCTTCCTCTAAAAGCAGGCAGAGAACTCAACTCCTTTTACTTCCTCCAAAAGCAAGCAAAGAACCCAAGGCAGAGAACCTTGATCAGATGTTAAATTTTACCTCTCTAGAACCCCCATGGAATTAAGGACGATGATTGGAGAAGACGACGATCGATCCTTTCTTGGAGAAACCTTTGTGAACTCCTCAATAACTCCCCCTCATAATATCCTCTCTCTCTCCCTTGCTCTCCCTCTCCTCTTGTCTCTCTTAAGTTAGAATAGTAGCAAAAGATAAGCTCTTGGGTAAAATAAGCTCTTAAATGGAAGAGTTTTAGAATAGCTCTTAATTTATACAAACTGACTTTATCGTCCAGGATGATATACATATCGTCCTAGACGATAAGCGTAAATTACGCTAAATCAGCCCAGACAGTTTGAGACGATAAGAAGATTTTTGGTCATATCGTCCAGGCAAATATAATATCATCCTGTACGATCAGTACAATTTCTTGAATAACGGCTAAACAATCACTCTGAAAGAATGTCTAGACAATGCAAAAATAGCTTGATCATCCAGGACGATCTCACGATCATCCTGGATAATTAGTTCAAATATATGAAACTCATCCTGAGCATTGCCTTGAGTAGAAGCTAGCTGATGTCAATCGTCCAAGAGATCGTCCTAGATTATCCTGCGATCATCCAGAATGATGTGATCATGCAATCAAACCTTAATTATTTTCCTTAATTATTAGATTAATTTAGACATAATTATGCTGCATCGTCTAGGATGATGTCCTAGATGATGTCCAAAAATAAAGAATACCTAAATAGATCTGATGGCTAACTCTTTCTGATTTGGGCCTATCATCCCAGCTAATAAGAATATCGTCAAGGACAATGTACTTAATGATGGCTGCCTTAACTAGGATGCTCTAATTAGGATTTCTATTTTTGAACAATTTGGTCAGGGTAATTTATGCATCGTCCCGGACGATGTTATCAAAAATAGTAAACTCTAAGAAACAATTAAAAATTCTCCCAAAGTGTGTGTGTGTGCAAGGTTACTTAGCATCAGGAACCATATCATTTACAAGAATTGACTCAAGAAATTAAAAATATAATAATGAATATTACAAATAAAATATGTTCTACCAAAACTTGAGTCTTGAATGGTGCATTATAATCCTAAAAAGTTAGTATACACACAAACAAACATATATTGCAAATACAAATAGATAACAGAAAGTGAGCCATAATATTTGTTATCATAAAAAATATAAACTCATAAGCTTGAGTTGCAACATATTATACGATCTGCTAATTTAAAAATAATAAAAATGACTAATTGTGATAATTAATATAAGATGAACTAATCATACTATATGATGCATATCATACAAGACGATCAGTTAAAATCAGGATCCAAGCCGTCAATCATAATTTAGGCAATATTTTAAAATTCAAATTTTATTCTCATTGCACTATATAATAGGTATCGTATTGTACGATGTATTTAAATCTCACTTAAATTAATAATGTGATCAAGGAATAAGTTTTGATTAATTGATCCAGTCATATCATACATAATGATTTGACCAACCATACTAGATGACGTGATTCCTACATGGCATAATAATAAAATCACCACTAATCATATTGGATGATAATCCAAGTTGTTTAACCTAATTGTACTGAATGATGCTCTGAATCATCTTGAATGATTAGCTCAATTCCTTTGAACTGATCGTATATCACTAACATGAGTACGTTGAACTAATTGTATATGATAAACCATGATCGTACTGGATGATCAAAGTTGCAAGAATTGAATTTTGGGCTTTTGTGAAGCCTTATATTTAATCTCTCTCATTATCTTATTTTAGAGATTCTTGGCTATTAAATGTTCTCTAGAGGGAGCTTTAAGAAGAAGTTCTACGAGAGCTTTGGGAAGAAGAGGGAGAGCTTGTGTGCGAGGGGATCACATGGTTGCTCCATGTAAATGTCTTACCTTGTTCCTCCAAGTGTATGGCTATGTTTCTTGGGTGGCTTCGGGGAGAAATTATTTAACTCAAGAATGTTATTCTCTGCCATCACTAGGAGGGTGAGAAAAGGAGTTCAAGGAACTCTACCTTCTCTAGGAGGGAGAACAAGATTAATGGTCCGCTATTACCGCCTGGAGGATGACAAATCTTCCAGCTCTCCACCACACTAGGTTTGGTGGAAGGGATTTCTGTAAGGGTTTCTTCATCTTACTGTGGGGATAAAAGGTGAGACACTATAGTTATAATGCAATACAAGGAGTGAATGACTCAGTGGAGTGGATGTATGTCATTATTTGATCGAACCACTATAAATCTTTGGTGTGTTTATACATATTTCTATTTTATGTATTTTACTTTTTGGACTTTAAATTTGTTATAAATGCTTGTTAAAAATTGTACTCAAATATTAGGTCCACTAATTAAATTTTCATCATCGTTATTTTCATGTTTTGGTATATTCATCTTGCTTCTGCACTAAGTGAAAATTGCTACTAGTTTTTTTCCATATATATATATATATATATATATATATATATATATATATATATATATATATATATATATATATATATATATATATATATATATATATATATATATATATATATATATATATATATAATCTTTATTTTTAAAATTAAGCAATTAGTTTTTAAATTCACCAATTCATCCCCCTCTTGATGTGCCTCGGGCTAGTTCATTGAGGTCTCACGACCTCCTTAAACTATCACTAAGGAGGATCTACATATGATTAATTATTGGTTTAAAGAAAGCATATGATAAAGTTTCAAGAGAAGTGTTATGGAGAGTTCTAGAAAAGAAAGAGGTTAATAATGCTTATATTCAAGTCACTAAAGATATTATGTTCAAACACAAGGTTGTTTGACCAAGTATTTTCTTATTTAGTTGGATTACTTCAAGGTTCAATATTAAGCCCTTATCTTTTTTCTTTAGTCATAAATGTTCTCACTAGATAATTGCAAGAGGATGTACCTTGTTTATGTTTTTTGCTGATGATATTCTTCTTGGATTAGAGAGGGAGTTGTAGGTTTTGAATTATGGAGGTCAACCTTAGAGTCTAAAGGTTTTCATTTGAGTGGATCTAAATAAAGTTTGTTAGGGATGTTAAGCCCTTGTGAACTAGCCCAAGGCTAACCAAGAGGGGGGGGGGGGGTGAATTGGTGTTTTAAAAATTTCTTAATAAAAAACATAATCTTAAACCAAACCAAAATTCATCACAAGAAAATCGAAGTGCAGAAATTAAATGTAGAAAAATTGTAATAAAGAACATACATAAATTTATAGTGGTTTGGTCAACATGACCTATGTCCACTCTCCGGAGCCTCTCCTACGGGTATTGCACTATACTCAGTGACTCTCCTTTTGCTCCCACAACAAGGGATAGAAGCCTATACAATTCTCCTTTCGATTGACACTAGTAAGGCAGAGAACTCATCTCCTTTTGCTTCCTCCTAAAGAAGGCAGAGAACCCGAATCCTTTCACTTCCTCCAAAAGCAGGAAGATAACCTTGATCAATTACTGAAGTAGACCTCTCTCAAATTTCCAAGGAACCAGAGACGATGATCAGAGAAGATGACTTAGATCCTTGCTTGGAGTAATCTTTGTGAAACCCTTCATAAACTCTCCCTCGCAATATCTCTCCCTCTCTCTCTCTCCCTTACTCTCTTTCCTCTTGGCTCTCTCAGGTCAAGACAATAGCAAAATATATAATCTTGGGTAAATAAGATATCGTATATGGAAGATCTTCGAATTTTCTCTTAATTGCAATAATTTGACATTATCGTCCATGAAGATCAACTGATCATCCTGTACTATCAGTGTAAATTCAGCTCAATTAGCTAAGACGATTTGGGAGAGTTTGGATGATTAAAGGAATTATTTGTTTTGATTGTCCAAGATAATAAGATATCATCTTGTTTGATTGGAACAAAAATGTTGAGCATCATCTAGAACATCATCCTGATTGAATGTCTTGACGAAGTGAAAATAAATTGATCATCCTGGATGATTTCACGATCATCCAGGATGACTAGTTTAAAATATCAAATATCATCCAGAACATCACCTTGATTGCATCTCTAGATGTTGGAAAAATAATTGATCATCCCAAATGATTTAGGATCATCCCAAACAATTAGAATAAATCTATACACATCATCCAAAATATCATTCTAGTCATCCAGGAAGAAACTAAGGTTTGTTTAACTTATCTTCCCGGATGATCCTGAGATCGTCTAGGATGATATGATCAAGTAATCAAACCTTAGTTTCTTTTCTTAATTAATAGTCTAATTTAGGCATAATTACATTATATTTTCCAAAAATTAAAATATGCCTAAAAGGATCTGGCGGCTAATTCTTTCTTATTCGAGCCTATCGTCTAGGATTATGTTAATATCGTCTAAGATGATTTACTTAATTCTGGCTGCCTTAACCAAGTTTCCCTAATTAGGATTTCTATTTTTAACTAATCATCTAGAATAATTTTGGATCATTTAGAATGATGTTACCAAAAACAAAAAAACTCTAAAAATAGACATAATTTTTTCCTGAGTGTGTGTATGTGTGTGCAAGGTTACTTAGTATCAGAATCCACTTTGTTATAATTGACTCAAGAAAAGGGAAACATACTTAACAAGAGTTTACAGAGTGACTCAGTCCTAATCTACCTAATCTTGAGCTGGCTTGATTTGTAATTGGCCTTGTGGACCTAAACTCTTAGTAGGCAAGACAGTCGTAGAAAAAGCTGAAGTGTCAAAATTATTTGCTATCATCAAAATTATAATTCCTAAATCTAGATTTGAAATTATCTTCCCCCTTTTAATGATGACAAATATTTGATAGATAAATTTAGCTTAAGCTATTTAAATGAAATACGAATAGAAGTAAAATAGTACGACGAAACAACTCAAACACTACCCACTACTCTACTTTTTTATATCACAAAAAAGAGAAGGAAACCAGAAAAATGATAAAAGGAACAAAAAAAAATGTTTTATTAAAGCATGAATATCATAAATTCTTCATGTGATTGAATTAAAAATTTATAAGAATCAATGAGTTAACATCATCAAAATCCAAAAAATAATGGAATTACCAATCCTATTATCCCTAGCTCGGACTACGTATATGGAAAATCATCTTTTGGAAATAAAGATCTAACTCAGAAAAATCAATTGGATAAGAAAAAGAGATTCGTTCACAACTTAATTCCAAAAAAATATCTTATAGAATAATATATCAAAATAATTAATCACAATCATGAATTTTGCACACAAGCCCTTCAAAGTATCAAGTGACACATGAATTCTTCTAAGATTTATAGGTTTGAAAGAGAAGGAAGCTTGCTCTTTGTGAGGATTATTTTATGCATCTTCTCAATTGATTGGTGCACTTTGCACATCTTTTGATTTTTGATACACTTTATGTATCTTTTAATTTTTTTTCGGTCATTACGCATCTTTCAATTTTTCTTCCTTTTAAGCTCATTTTATGTCATTGACTTTCTTTTTTTTTTTGCAAGCTAGATACTTCTATAAACTTTTAAATATTCTTAGTTATGAGAATATCTTCTAGATATTAGAGAAGAAAAACTCACTCTCTAATATAAGGAAGAGTAAACCACAAAAAGTATCAAATTCATATGATAAAAGTAACGATAAGATTATGAAAGTTTGAAAGTAATTTAATAACTTTGAATATTATTTATATAAGATAGATTATTGTAGCAAGATAGAAAAGATCTCAATTGCAAAGTCCAATTATTAATTTGAGATAGTCTTTTGTTTAGAAAAAAATTTATATCGCTACAAGAAGTTAGAGGAAGGAAAATAATCAACGGTGTTTCTCCCTTTAATTGATTTAGGGATGTCAAATATTGGCTACACATTTTTAAAAGAAAAAAACAAGACATAAAATATCATTTCGGCAATGATAAAAAAGGAAGAAAATTAAAACTACAGAAATAAAGACCCAAAAAGAACGATAAAATAAATAAATAAAACTAAAGTCAATAAAATGAAAAAGAAAACAACAAAAAATAGATCAAAAAATAAAATTCAAAAAGTATCAAGTTCATGCATTTATATCAATCACACCCAATTTGGTCTTTAAAATGTTGAATGTGTTGAAGGCCAATGGTTTAGTAATGATGTCAGCCAGTTGATTCTCAATTGCCACATGGTGTAACTCAATGTCTCTTTTAGTCACATAGTCTCTAATAAAGTGGTGCCTTATGTCAATATGTTTAGTCCTTGAATGTTGGATAGCATTCTTAGAGATGTAAATAGCACTAGTGTTATCACAAAGGCTTAAAATTATGCCTACAGATAATCCTAAATCTAAAATTTATTGCTTCAACCAAAGGACGGGCTATACAACTCCCTAAGGCAATATAATCAGCTTCACCAGTGGAAAGTGCAATAGAGTTATATTTTCTACTAGACCAGGATACTAAAGACTATCTTAAGAAATGACAAGTTCCAGAAGTGCTCTTTCTATCCACCATACATCTTGCAAAATTAGAATCAGAATATTCAATAATCTCAAAAGAAGTGTTGTGCCTAGGATATCAGATATTTAAGTTTTGGGTCTTTGAGAGATATCAAAGAATTCTTTTAACTATAGTTAGGTGAAATTTTTTAGAATCAGCTTGAAATCTAGCACAAAGATAAACACTAAACACTATATCAGATCGGCTAGCAGTCAGGTAAAGTAGTGATCCAATCATTTCTCTGTTTTTCTTTTGTTCAATAGATTTTTCATTTAGGTCCTTATCAAACTGAATACTAGATGTCATCAAAGTATTTATTAACTTGGTTTTATCCATTTTATATTTCTTCAAGATGTCCTTTATATACCTTAATTAATTTAGAAAAGTGTCATTATATAATTATCTTATGCTAAACCCCAAAAAGTATGACAATTCTCCCATCATACTTATCTCAATTTCCTTACTTATTATTTTAGAAAAATCATCGCATATCTATTTATTAAAAGATCCAAAAAGTATATCATCAACATAGATCTGAATAATGAGTAATTCATCTCCTACTTTCCTCAGAAAAAGGGTGGTGTCTACACTCCCCTTAACAAACGCCCTCTCTAGTAAGAATGTGCTAAGCCTCTCATACTATGCTTTTGGTGTATGTTTTAATCCATATAAGATCTTTTTTAATTTGAAAATATGATTTGAAAATTAGGAACTCTCAAAACCTTGGAGTTGCTCTACAAACACATTCTCTTTTATTACTTAATTTAAAAAGACACTCTTAACATCCATTTGAAAAAGCTTAAATCCCTTATAATAGGCAAAGACTAGTAGCACTCTAATGGCTTCCAATCTAGCTACAGGGGCAAAGGTCACCTCAAAATTAATCCATTCTATTTGGTTGTACCCCTTATCCACCAATCTTATCTTATTTCTAACCATCACACCAGAATCGTTCATCTTATTCTTAAAGACCCATTTGGTTCCAACTACACTTTATACCTTTAGTCTTTCTGCAAGCTTCCAAACATCATTTCTAATAAATTAATTTAATTTCTCTTGTATAGCTAAGATATAAAATTTGTCGATATTTTATTTAATTTCTCTTACATGGCTAACACTACCACTGTCAGGTCCCAAGTCTTGGATGAAAAAAATGGAGGGTTGCATTAGGTAGTCGACAGCCAGCGTAAAACCTGTCAAATAATAATGACATGAATTCTTTAAGAAATTGTATTAATGCTAGGGCATCCCCTGGAAGTGACGCGCTGTATGGACTGAATACAGTGACAAGTGTGCAAGGCCCGTTGCACCGACGCCCGGGTGCAGTGTTAAATAAGCAAGGGTTTCCACATCAAGGACGGATGTGGGCAAAGAAGTTAGTCTATGAAACTAAAATTAGGATATGAACTTGGAATATAGATTCCCTTTTTAAAAAATTAATGGAATTAATAAATATTATGATTCATAGGAAGATAAATATTTTATGCATTCAGGAAACTAAATGGATTGGAGAGAAGGCTAAGGAAATTGATAGTTTAGGATTTAAATTTTGGTATTCGGGTTGGAGTCATACTAGAAATGGTGTAGGTGTTATTATAGATAAGAGTTTGAAGGATAATGTTATAAAAATTAATATGATTGGAGATAGAATTATAGCTTTAAAGATTATTGCTGATGATAAGATTGTTAATATTATAAGTGCTTATGCTCCTTAAGTAGGTTTGGATATGAGTTCTAAATTAAATTTTGGAAATGTCTTAGAAGAATTATTACAAAAGATACCTCTAGAAGAAAGAGTTTTTATTGGAGGAGATTTAAATGAACATGTTGGTAGAGAGGTAGATGATTTTAAATGCATTCATGGTGGCTATAGTTTTGGAATAACAAATGAAGGTGGCAAGACCATTTAAAATTTTTATTTAGCTTATGATTTTTCAATTAATAATACCTTATTTAAGAAAAGGAATCAGCATTTCATCACTTATAAAAATGGATATAGTATAACTCAGATTGATTATTTTCTTATAAGAAAATTAGACCGGTTAGATTGTGAAGATTATAAAGTTATTCTAAGTGAAAATTTATGTACCCAATATCGATTATTAGTTTTGGACTTTAAGATAAAAGGACAAATAATAAAAAATAAAATAAAATGATATTCTAGAATTAGATGGGGGCATTTAAAGAAATATTAACAAAAATATTTTTTAGAGTAAAATTTTAGATCTTAAGATTTATGTGTACATGAGAATGCTAATATTATGTGAGATAAAGTTGCTAGTGATATTAAGAATAATGCAAAAGATGTGCTTGGAGTATCAAAGAGAAAATCTCCTAATAGTAAAAGTAGTTGGTGGTGAAATCCAAATATGCAAGAAAAGATTAAGAATAAAAAGATTTGTTATAAAAATTGGTTTAATTTTAAAAATTCTTATAATTAAGAAAGATATAAAGGGGCTCGTAAGGAATTTAAGAAAGCAATATGCAATGCAAAGACTTTAGCTTTTAGTGATTTATATAATATATTAGATACTAAGGAGAGAGAAAGATATATGTATAAGTTAGCCAAACAAAGAGATAGGAGTAGTAAGGATTTAGTTCAAGTGAAGTGTATTGAGGATGGAGATCAAAAAATACTTTTCTTAGAAGATGATATTCAACAAAGGTGGATGAGATATTTTGCTAAACTTTTTAATAAAAATTATGAAAATAAGATTGACTATAGTGACCTTAGCACCCTAAATGAAAATAAATATTTCTATTTTTATCGGCGTATTAGTAAAATTGAAGTTAGAGAGGCTTTAAAAAAAATGAAGGGTGGAAAAGGTGTTGGACCTGATGATATTCCAATAGAGGTGTGGAAATGCTTAGGAGATGAAGGTATTTCTTGGCTTACTAAACTTTTTAATACTTTTTTGAAGACTATAAAGATGCCAGATGAGTGGAGAATGATTGTGTTAATTCCTATTTTTAAGAATAAAGGTGATGCACAAGATTGTCCGAATTATAGAGGAATTAAGTTAATGTATCATACTTTAAAACTATGAGAGCTAGTTATGGAGCATAGGTTTTTTTTTTTTTTTTGAAACAATGTAAAAGCAATGAATTAACGAGAAAAGGAAAGTCTAGATACAAGCTAAAACAGTAACATCTCAACCTTGATTAAATCAATCAAGGAATTAGGAATGCTACCAAAGGAAATGCTATCAAAAGTGAAATTACCATCTAAAGCTAAAGTAGCACAAAAATCAGCTACTTTATTACAATCTCTATTAACATGATGAAAAATGACCTTATTAAAGTCACTTAGGAAGTGAAGCTTTTTAGCCGGCCAACTATCCAAATGCCAATCAACCTTCTTCAAAGAATCTTATAAGAATGTAATTACATTGACATTATCACTTTCAATGATAATGCCACTACTTTCAAACATCCAACTTTGTAACAAATCTCTAATATCCACAATAGCCTCCATCTCTAGTTGAGCCACATCCCAATGGAATTTCTTCCTACCAAATGCCAAAAGAAGTCTCCCTCTGTGATCTCTGAAAATACCTCCAATACCACCTCTATTAGAGCTCAGTAAAGAAGCATCCACATTAATCTTGATCCAATCTAGTGGTGGAGGGCGCCAAGAAAAAGAAGACTCCCTATGGAGATTAGCACCCCAGCTAACTAGAATTGGACAAGACTTTAACACAGCAAGGGAAAGGACATTTGCAGCAGTCACAGAGCATGGTAAAGCATTCTTACCATGCCTTACAAGATTTCAGTTTTTTCCAATTTAAGAAAATAGCTACACAAAAAATTCTAGCAAGCCTAGAATTTTGCCAGGAACACCTTCTCAACTGTAGCAGGCAGTCCTCCAAAGAGTGAAAAACCGGTAAACAAAACCCCCAAGCACGAATACAGTCCAACACTTCCTGTAAGAATTTATAATGTACAACAATATGCTCATAATTTGCCACATTCTGACATCCTCTAGCACATAGATCTTCAACAGCTAGCCTTCAAAACTTAAGGAGGTGGTTAGTGGGAATAACAAACTTATACAACCTCCACCAAAAAATTTCAACATTATAATTGAGTTTTAAACTCTTAAGCCAAGCAAAGAAACCATCATTATCACAAATGCTTTTTCTTCTCAGGACTTCATCATATGCCAACGCAGAAATAGACTTATCAGAAAGTTTAAAGACCGTTTCCAGCTGATCAGCCCGTTGAGCATCCACCTGCACTTCTCTAATAATGCAAACCAAGTCTTCATTGAAACACGTAGCTAATTTAGCTACATCCCACTCTCCTGAATTAGTAATAAACTGATGAACATACATATTCTCCAAACTGCCACAATCCAGGAAAGTTGGCAACTCATTGAGACACCGGTCCAAAAGCCAGATATCATTCAAAACCAAAATTCTGTCTCCTTTTTCCACCTTCCACCTCAAAATAGGCTTCAAAAATTTACCACCCTCCTTTAGAATTTTCCACACATTAGAAGAACTTTTCATTCCATTGTCACTGAACACATTGTCTTCATATTTAGTCATCATAGCTCGGTGAAATAGAGTATCTGGTTTCTGGATAAAATTCCAAGCAAGTCTAGCTCGCAGAGAACCTATTTTTTCAGAGAAAGACTGTACACCCAAACCTCCTACATTCCGTGGATAACAAATATCCACCCAAGAAACATAGTGTAGACCTTATTTCCCACTTTTCTTGTGCCAAATAAAATTTTTGAAGGATTTTTCAACCTCCAACATCACCTTCTTAGGAACTAAGGAATGAGTAATAACATAATTGGGAAGTGAGAGCAATGAAAATCTAATAAGTGTGATTTTACCTCCCAAAGAGAGAGACTTTCTCCCCCAAACATTTAATCTATCAGTAATACTGCATAGAAGATCTTGAAAATAAGCAATTCTCAACTTATTTAAGGATATATTAACCCCCAAATAATGTAACTTCTTAACCATCTTGAAACCCAAAATACTAGCCACCTTCTTCTTACAAGCTCTCTTTACAAACTTACCAAAGATTATTTGAGACTTATCCACATTAACTCTTTGTCCCGTCCAATTGCAAAAATACTTCACAATGCACTTCATTAGACGAGTCAAGGGAGCAGAAACCTTGGAAAAAAGGAGAACATCATCTGCGTACAGAAGATGAGAAATCCTTGGACCTTTAGAAGACACCTAGATACCCAAAGATTGGCCCCTTTTCTCAATACTACTAGTCAACAACTAAGAGCACAAAATAAACAAGTATGGTCATAATGGACAGCCTTGCCTAAAACCACAATGGGCATCAATCCACTTAGAGTATTTTTCGTTCAAGCTCATTGAAAATCTAGCATTCACCACACATTCCATAATCAACCTGGTGAATAAAACTGGAAAACCATACTAATGAAGAATCTGATTCAGCGTTGGCCAACCCATACTGTCATAAGCCTGCTCCATATCCACTTTAACAGCCATCAAGCCTTGCTTATTCTTAGATACTTTGAATTTATTAAAAATCTCTTGTGCCAACAAACAATGATCAGAAATTGATCTACCCGGAATGAAAGCGACCTGCTCCTCCGAAATCAACCTTGGCAAACACATCTTCAGCCTATTTACAAGCATTGTAGCTACTATCTTATAAGTGCATTGATAAAGACTGATAGGCTTATAGTTTGAAGGCAATACCGGGTTCAAAATTTTTGGAATTAAGACAATAATCCTGTCTTTCCATTTCTTATGCATCATTCCATATTTAAGAAACTTATTCATAGAATTCCAGATAGTAACACCTACCAGGTTCCAGTAGTATTTGAAGAAAGAGGCAATCACCCCATCAAGGCCCAGCGACTTATTGTTTCCCTGTTGAAAAACAGCATTTCTGCATTCATCAAAGCTAAATTCAGTATTCAAAATAGTAGCACCCAAATCATCCAGCTTCAGGTTATCAGCTGGATTCGGCCAACCAGATAAATCACAATTCTTGAATTTCCTCTTTTCCTCAAAGAAATGCAAAAAGACTTGTTCAATCTGATCCTCCTCCACCACTAGTTTATTATTAACATCCTTAACTTGTCCAATCCAATTTGCATTCCTACGGCCTGATGCAAAGTTATGAAAAAAGTTTGAGTTCGAATCCCCTTCCTCAAACCATCTCATTTTGGCTCTCTGATTCTACCAAACAGGAAGCCTCCTCAAGGTCATATTCAGCTCATGGACCTTTTGTCGAAGTATGAATAGATCATAACATGAGAATTCAGCACCCGAAGCCTCCCTAGTTTGCAATTCCAGTATCTCTTTCTTTAGCTGCTCTTTCAGCTTTTGTTGCGGCGTGATACTAATGTTTCTCAAAATCAATTTGGATTCATGCCGGGTAGGTCGACTCTGGAAGCCATACATTTATTAAGAGGTTTGATGGAGAAATATAGAGAAAATAAGGAGGATCTACATATGATATGTATTGATTTAGAAAAAGCATATGATAAAGTTCCAAGAGAAGTGTTATAGAGAGTTCTTGAAAAGAAAGGAGTTAATAATGCTTATATTCAAATCACTAAAGATATGCATGCCAGAGCGATAACTTGTGTTCAAACACAAGGTGGTTTGACCAAGTATTTCCCTATTTTGGTTGGGTTACATCAAGGATCAGCCTTAAGCCCATATCTTTTTGCTTTAGTCATGGATGTTCTCATTAGACATTTGCAAGAGGATGTACCTTGGTGTATGATTTTTGCTGATGATATTCTTCTTATTGATGAGACTAGAGAGGGAGTTGAAAGTAAACTTGAATTATGGAGGTCAACATTATAGACTAAATGTTTTCACTTGAGTAGATCTAAAACAGAATATATATAGTGTAATTTTAGTAGTAATAGACCTAGTGAGGGGATTGTGACTTTGGGCGTTCAAGTCATTAATAAGAGTATACATTTTAGATATCTTCAATCTATTGTTCAGAGTGATGGTGAAATAGATAGGGATATTATCAGCAGAATTCAAGTTGGATGGTTTAAGTGGAGGAATGCATCGGGCTTGTTGTGTGATAGAAATGTACCCCTCAAACTTAAGGGAAAATTCTATAAGATGGTAGTGAGGTCTGCAATGCTTTATGGTGCTGAATGATGGCCATTAAAAGTGAAGCATAATATTAAGTTAAGTGTGGCAGAGATGAGGATATACGTGAAAAGGTTGGAGCAGCTCCAGTAGAACATAAGATTAGAGAGAGTCGCCTTAGATGGTTTAGTCACATAAAACCGCGACCTTCCAATGACTCAATTAGGAGAGTAGAGGTATTTGATTTGACTTATGTTAAGAAAGGTAGAGGCAGACCTAAAAAGACCTGGTTAGAAAATATTAGGAATGACATTTCTTTATTAGATTTAAACGAGAATTTGACCTTTAATAGGATACAATGGAGAAAAAGGATTCTTGTTGCTAACCCCACGTAGTGAGATAAATGCTTGATGTTATTATTGTTGTTGTTGTGGCTAAGATCCAAAACTCATCATATATGGCTTAATTAATGTTGGTGAGTTCAGTCATTGAGATAAAGGCAGAGTGGTTCACTTCCTTCCTAAGTCCATGCCTAGTTCTAATACCTTCAAAAGGATCTCCTAAGATTAGTTCTTTAGGATAGCTCAAAGAGTATCTCCTATTAATAAGCAAAGTGTGTGTAGGTTCTCTCCTTTCCTCCAAATTTGCATTTTCTACTCCCTCGGTAATCTCACCAACTCCTTTAGTGTTTTGGGGCTTTACCCTTTTTTCTAAATCTTCAACTCCTTGGGTAATCTCTCCAACATCATCTTCATCCTCAACTCTAGACTTCTTAGTATCAGAAGTAGTCTCCTCCACCACTAATATCCTCTTATTAAACACCCTAAAGGATTTCCCAACACTTGAATATCCTAAGAATACTTCTTTATCAGATTTTGGGTCAAATTTTCCTAAGTGTGACTTCCCATTATTAAGAATTAAAATCTTACAGCCAGAGACATGGAGGTGGGAAAGGTTGGGTGTCCTACCCTTAAGAATCTCATAGGGTGTCTTATCTAGTTTGGCTCTAACATCCACCTTATTCAACACATAATAAGTTGTGTTTACCACCTCAGCCTAAAAGTATTTTAGAAGTGAATACTCAATAAGTATGGCTCTAGCGACTTCAACTAAGGTTCGATTCTTCCTTTCAGCTATCCCATTCCGTTGAGGGGTCCTAGGAGCTGAGAAGTTGTGACTAATTCCCTTATCCTCACAAAAGTATCTTAATCTCTCATTTTCAAACTCACCCCCATGATTATTATGAATGATCAAGATCTTGCAACCTAGCTTTTTCTGAATCCAAGTGAAGAAGGATCTAAATTCATCAAAAGACTCACTTTTATGTGACAAAAATTTAATCCAAGTGAACCTCGAGTAGTCATTGACAATCATAAATCTATAGACTTTTCTTCTTAAGCTGGTAGTGCTAATGGATCCAAACAAATCCATGTGAAGGACTTCTAAAAGTCTAGAGGTGCTAATATCCTTAACAAAATAAAAAGAGGATTGGACTTGCTTCCCTAGTTGGCAGGCATCATATAGGTGGTTTTTGGTGAACTTAAGCTTAGAAACACCTCTAACTAGGTCTTTTTGGGTCACTCTCTTAAGGGTTTTCATATTGGCATGACATAACCTCTGATTCCATAATTATGACTCATATGTTATAGTTTTTAAGCAAAATGAAGTAGCATATATAATATTATTTAAATCAAGCATGTAAACATTGTTGATCTACTTTATGTACAAAATAGTATTATTACTCAAGCTAATAATACAATTATTTATCAAAAAATTATAATGAATCCCTTATCATACAACTGACTGATACTTAGCAAGTTATATTTTAGTCCATCTACAAGCAAAATATTTTCAATTAAAATGTTCTAAGAGTTTTCAATTATACCTGCACCCACCACTTTTCAAGTGGTGTTGTCTCCAAGAGTGATTTTGCCTCCAGCCCTGGCCTTTAATAAAATGAATTGGTTGGCATCTCCAGTCATGTGTTTTGAGCATTTCTATCCAGGTACTATATGCTCTCATGAGGCCTTTTGTGAGAGCAAGCCTACAAAATCATCAAACATCAGATTTAGGAACACAAACAAGTTTGGGTCCTTTCATATGAAAAGTAGAATGCAATACGTGTGTGTTATGTTGTGAATCATGATGTAATTTGGGTCTTCACACCCAATTTGTACTATGGTGAATAGTATAAGTGTGTGAAAAATTTCCTAACATTCTACATAAAAAATATCTAACACTAGAAAAAGGGTTTACTAATCTATTCAGGTTATAGTTCCTCTTCTTAGGTTTCAAAACTTTTGGCTTTATATCAGGTGTAGTGTAGTCCTATTTTTCTCAAGTACTTTTAATTTATATTTAAATATCGAGTTACCACTTTTTAAAATAACATTATCAACCTTCAAATAGTGCTCCCTACTTTTAAATTCATCAATATATATATTTTAAAATAATTTTTAAATGAGGTGTGGTATTCTTTCAAAGATTCATGCTCAATGACTAACTCAGAATACTTTTTATTTAACTCATCAAACTCATCAAGTAATAATATGTGATTTCTATCAATTTGGGCATGATCGTTATGTAAAATTTTATACTCTTTTTGCAAATTTAAAAATTCTAATTTCAGGCTAGCATGTAAATTCTTAAGTTTCTTATATGATGTATGAATTTTCTTAGAAACTTTAAGTAATTATTTGTAGGTTAATTCACATACCTCTTCTTGGTTAGACTAACCAAGATAATCATGTTGCAAATTCAGGTCTATGAACTATATTTTGAAGATTGGAAAACACTCTTATTTGTCTTGGACTGTCTTTTACTACTGACTTTTCAGGAATCAAAGATCGGACGGAAAAACGGAGCTAGCTCAAGAATGGGTAGATTAGGGTTGAGTCAGTCTGTAATTTTATTTTTTCTCTTCTTGAGTCAATTATAATTTTTGGTGTGACTGATGCAAAGCAAACCTAAACACACACACTTGAGAGACTTAGAATTCCTGTTTTTACTTATATCGGCCCGGACGAAATTTATATCATCATGGATGATTTGGTTTAAAACAGAAAATCCAATAAGGGGTTCTTAATTAAGGTAGCCGTCATTAGCAAATCGGCCTGGACAATATTTGTATCGGCCAAGACGGTAGGCACAAAACAAAAATAGATTACCGCCATAAATAATTAAGGTATTATGTACTTTTTATAATCGACCTGAACGATATTCACAATTATACCTTAATTGATCAGACAATTAAGGATGTAATTAAGGATGATTGATACGATCATATTATCTTGGATGATCGCAATATTGGTCAGGACGATCTATTCTAAAATCCTTAGTTGCTCCTTGACGATAAATATCGGACAGCACAAATTCAGGGTGATGTGCTGGACGATCTGGATCGGACAGCTTGAATTCAGGGCGATGCTCTAGACAATTTTTGTCTGATTTGAATTGATCGGCAGAGACGATCGTGAGATCATCCTAGACAATCAAGATAATTTTTAATCGTCCAGTTTGCATTCAGGGCGATGCTCTAACCGATCTCATGGGATTTATACTGATCGGCCAGGACGATTTTCATATCATCCTGGACGATATAGTCGACAACTTACAATTAATGAGCTCCTTTGAAGCTCTTCTATTTAAGAGCTCTTGTTCAACATTTTTGAATATCCTTGGCTGCTGTCTTGACCTAAGAAAACCTAAAGGAGAGAGAGAGAGAGAGGGAGAGAGAGAGAGAGAGAGAGAGAGGATCTTGTGAGGAGGAGCTTGTGAGGGGATTCACAAGAGTTGCTCCAAGCATTGTTCCACTTCTTCTTCCCTAGAGTCTCTTGTCCTTGGAAGGATTGTGAGAGGTAAGTTTCAGCAAGTGATCGAGGTTCTCTGCCTGCTTTAGGAGGAAGCAAAAGGAGGAAGGTTCTCTGCCTTGCCGGGTGTGGCAAAAAGAGGTGTTTGTAAAGGCTTCTCCGCCTAGCTATGGGGGCTAAAGGAGAGTCACGTTCGTAGTGCAATACTCAGAGGGCGCCTCTGGGGAGTGGACGTAGGTCGAGTTGACCGAACTACTATAAACCCTTGTGTTCTTATTTTTTTACTGCTTCCACATTTATTTTTTTCTGCGCTTATTTTTGTGGTGATTTGGTTTGTATTCGTGCTTTGCTTAAAGAAAATTTTAAATACCAATTCATCCCCCCCTCTTGGTTACCCTTGGGCCAGTTCTATAGGGCTTAACATCCCTAAAAAACTTTTAAGTGGTATCAGAGTGGGATTCATAATAACTAAGTTTGAAAACTTTTGGAATTTTGATCCAAGGCTAACTTTGGGAATCGTAATACATCGGAAGGGTACTCTATTACCCGACCACTTCTGTTTGATAATATTTTATTTGATTTTTTGAAAACTTGCATGTCTACGTTTTTATAATCTACTGATTATCTCATGTGGATGCTTGTTACGAATGGTTACACACCTCCAACTGGTAAACTTAACGGCATTACTGTTCCACTTCCTTTTACTGAATGGACTTTAGATGATAGGGATTTGACTCAATTGAATGCAAAATGTCTTAATTGCTTTTTTTGTGTTTTAAAATCAGAAGACTACATGTGTGTTTCTACTTGCAAAATTGGTAAAAAAAATTGGGATAAATTGTGTATCACTTATGAATGCACTAATGAAGTTAAACAATCCCGTTTGAATATTCTTTTGCATGACTACGAACGTTTTCGTATGAAACTTCATGAATCAATTTCTAAAATGTATACGAGATTTACTCAAATTATTACTTCTTTGCATACCTTAGGAAGAGAACTTTCGAACTTTGAAAAAGTAAATAAGATTTTACGATGCTTGCCTTCCTCTTTTGATGCTAAAATCACTACTATAACTGAATCTAAGGATTTGAACACTTATTCGATTGACAATTTACTTGGCTCACTCATTGCTTATAAGCAAGGGGTGAATCAAAGAAATCTTGATGCAGGTGAGAAAAAGAAAGAGAAAACGGTGGCACTAAAGGCACACAAATCCGACTCTGATTCTTTCGGGTCTGAGAGCGATGAAGTTGCCTTCATCTCAAGGCAATTCAGAAACTTTCTAAGGAAGAAGCAAAAGCATCATTGGAGAAAAGGTAAGGATAACAAATATTCTAAAGGATCTTCTGATGTTGTCTGTTATGAATGCAGGAAACCCAGACATGTGAGAGCTGATTGTCCTACACTTGAAGATCACTCAAGAAAAGGAAAGGGTGAGGATAAACCCAAGTTCATGAAGGATAAGAAAAGACTCCAAAAGGCATTTTGGGCAAATTCTGCATCGGATTCATTGGAGACAACCAGAAGATGAGACAACAAAATTGTTCTTGATGGCAGACGATCATCTTGATCAAGAAGAGGTATGTGAACTTTCCTACGATCAACTTCTCAAAATTTCTGAAAAAAATTCATGCATCATATAGGAAACTCAAGAAAATACATGCAAGCTTAAAATTGGAATTTTTTGAGTTAAAAAATTATATAGGAAACTCTCGACATATGACTGGTGATGCCAATTATTTTATTTTGCTGGAGTCCAGGACTGGAGGAAAGGTTACTCTTGGAGATAACACCACCAAGAAGGTGGTAGACGCAGGTATAATTGGTAATTCCAAGAACCTTATGATTGAAAATATTTTGCTTGTAGATGGATTTAATCACAACCTAATCAGCATCAGTCAACTCTGTGACAAATGCTTCATCGTGCAATTCTTCACAAATTCATGCATTATAAGTTTAAGTAACAACATTATTTTGCAGGGAAAGAGGATCAACAATATCTACATGCTTGATTTAAATAACTTTGAATGTGCTGCTTCATTTTGCTTAAAAATAGTGATTGATGATTCATAGTTGTGGTACCGGAGACTATGTCGTATGAAAACCCTTAGGAAAGTGACCCAAAAAGACCTAGTTAGAGGTGTCCCCAAACTCAAGTTTTTAAAAGACCACCTTTGTGATGCCTGTCAACTAGGAAAGCAAGTCCACTCCACCTTTCACCCCACTAAGGAAATTAGCACCTCTAGACCTTTAGAAGTACTTCACATGAATTTGTTTGGACCCATTAGCACTGCCAGCTTGGGAGGGAAAGTCTATGGTTTTGTGATTGTTGATGACTACTCAAGGTTCACTTGGACTAGATTTCTTACACATAAAAATGAATCTTTTGAGGAGCTTAAAATTTCTACTTGGATTCAGAAGAAACTATGTTGTGAGATCTTGACCATCCATAGTGATCATGGGGGAGAGTTTGAGAATGAAAGATTTAAAGATTTTTTTGAGAACAAGGGGATTAGACACAATTTCTCTGCTCCTAGGACCCCTCAGCAGAATGGGGTAGCTGAAAGGAAGAACCGGACCTTGGTGGAAGTCGCTAGAGCCATGCTTGCTGAGTATTCACTTCTAAAATACTTTTGGGCTGAAGCGGTTAACACAGCTTGTTATGTGTTGAATAGGGTGAACGTTAGAGCCAAATTAGAAAAGACACCCTATGAGATCCTTAAAGGTAGGACACCCAATCTTTCCCACCTTCATGTCTTTGGTTATAAGGTTTTCATTCACAATAATGGGAAGTCTCACTTGGAAAAATTTGATCTTAAATCTGATGAAGGAGTGTTCTTGGGATATTCTAGTGTTGGGAAGTCTTTTTGGGTGTTTAACAAGAGAACTTTAGTGGTGGAAGAGACTACCCATGTGGTTTTTGATGAGTCTGATCCTAAAAAGCATGGAGTTGAGGATGATGATGATATTGGAGAGATTACTAGTGGAGTAGAAAATTTAGAGAAAAAAATTAGGTCACCAAAATATAGAAGGAGAAGGAGATGTCACCCAAGGAGTAGAAAATTTAGATATGGAGGAAAGGGTTTGACCTTCTCAGACCTTACCTAGAGATTGGAGATACTCTACAAGCCACCCCAAGGATTTGATCTTAGGAGACCCTTCTAATGGAGTTAAGACTAGACATGGACTTAGGAAGCAGGTGAACCACTCTGCCTTTATCTCAATGACTGAACCCACCAACATAAATCAAGCCCTTACTGATGTGTTTTGGATTTTAGCCATGTAGGAGAAGTTGAACCAATTTGTTAGGAATGAAGTTTGGGAGCTTGTAGAAAGGCTTAAGGGACAAAGTGTAGTTGGGACGAAGTGGGTCTTTAAGAACAAGGTGAATGATTCAAGAGTGATGGTTATTCCAAGCAAGATTGGTGGCTAAGGGGTATAACCAAATAGAAAGGATAGATTTTGAGGAGACATTTGCCCCTGTAGCTAGATTGGAAGCCATTAGAGTGATATTAGCCTTTGCCTATTATAAAGGATTTAAGCTTTATCAAATGGATGTCAATATTGCCTTTTTGAATGGAGAAATAAAAGAGGATGTGTTTATAAAACAACCCCAAGATTTTGAGAGTTCTCAATTTCTAAATCATATTTTTAAATTAAAAAAGGCTTTGTATGATTTAAAGCAGGCACCAAGTGCATGGTATGAGAGGCTTAACACATTTTTACCAGAAAGGGAGTTTGTTAAGGGGAGCATAGACACCACCCTTTTGCTTAGAAATATTGGAGATGATTTACTCATTGTTCAGATTAATGTGGATGATATACTCTTTGGATCTCCTAATAAAAAACTTTGTGATGAGTTCTCTAAGATAATGAGTAGAGAGTTTGAGATGAGTATGATGGGAGAGTTGTCCTATTTTTGGGGTTTAGCATAAAACAATTGGATGATGAAACCTTTTTTAATCAAACAAAATACATAAAGGACATTTTGAAAAAGTATGAGATGGATAAATCTAAGCCAATTAATACTCCCATGACTTCTAGTGTTCCATTGGATAAGGACCCAAGTGGTAAGTCTGTTGATCAGAAGAAGTATAGAGGCATGATTGGATCTTTACTCTACTTTACTGTGAGCCGACCCGACATAATGTTTAGTGTTTGCCTTTGTGCTAGATTTCAAGCCGACCCTAAGGAATCCCATCTGACTGCTGTTAAGAGAATTTTTAGATATCTTTTGGGGACCCAAAGCTTAGGGATTTGGTATCCTAGACATAGCACTTCTTTTGAGATTATTGGATTTTCTAACTTTGATTTTGCAGGATGTAAGGTGGATAAAAAAAGTACTTCAGGAACTTGTCAATTCATAGGACAATCTTTGGTCTCATGGTCTAGTAGGAAGCAAAATTCTGTTGCACTTTCCACTGCTGAAGCTAAGTACATTACTCTTGGAAGTTATGTGGCCCAAGTCCTTTGGTTGAAACAACAGGTATTGGATTTATGATTACCTGTAGGCACCATCTCAATCTTTTGTGACAACACTAGTGCCATATGCATCTCTAAGAATCATATCCAACATTCAAGGACTAAGCACATTGACATTAGGCATCACTTCATTAAAGACCATGTGACTAAGGGAGACAATGAGTTACACCATGTGACAATTGAAAATCAACTGGCTGACATCTTTACTAAACTACTAGCCTTCGACACTTTCAGCTCTTTAAGAAGCAGATTGGGTGTGATTGACATAACTGCATAAACTTGATCTTCTATTTGCTTTACTAGATTTTTGTTCTTTTTCTTTTAAGTTGCTTTTCCTTTTTGCTTTTTGTTTTCTTTTATTTTTTTTGTTTTGTTTGATTTGGCTTACTTTCTTTTTTTTCTTTTTTTTCTTAATTTTTTAGCTTTAAAAAAATCATCGCTGAAATGATATTGTATGCCTTATCCTTGCTTTTGAGAATTTGTAGTCAATGTTTTACATCTCTTAATTTATTAGATGGTAAAAATATTTCATTGATTGTGTATCATTCTCTAACCTATTTTAGTGGCATAATTTTCTTTTCTAATCAAAAATCTATTTCAAATTAAAGATTGTGTATGAAATTAAGATCTTTTCTAAACTTACTTAAGAAAATCTATCTTGTATTTATAATGCTTAAAGTTTTTTTTGTCACATATAGATTCCTCGTTACTCTTATTATTGGTTGTTGATTCTGTTTTGTGGATAGTTCTTCTCTATGTTAGAGAGAGAGCTTCTATTCTCTAATATCTATAAGATATACTCACAACAAAGAAGTCTTTTTTAAGAGATTGAAAAAGAAAATTTAGCTTGCAAAAATAAAAAAAAAATGGTCAATAACGTCAAATTGAAAAGAAAAAGTATATAAAGAAAAGTGTATCAAAAATCAAAATGTTAAAAGAGCCAATCAAAGTGACAAGAGGCATAAAATGAGTCCACTTCTCTTTTTAAATATTTCAAAACTTAGAAGTTTTCATGTATCAAAGACTTGATTTCTATTGTTTTGCGATTGTGACAAATTTACTGTGGTTCATTATTCTACAAGATATTTTTTTCTTAAACCAAGTGATGAATGCATTCTTTTTTTCTCATATCCAATTGATTTTTTGAGTTAGGTCATTGATTTCAAAACACGATTCTACCCTAAGAGAAAGTCTGAGCTAAGGGTAATCATGATCAGATATTCTACCATTCTTTGGATTATTGATGTTGTTAACTCATTAACTCACAAGTTTTTAAAATCAATCATATGGAATACTACATCATATTCATGCCTTGGTTAAAAAAAAGGATGTCTTGTGGTTTGCTTTTGTTCTTGATTCCCTCTTTTTTGAGATGTTAAAAGGGGGAGTAGTTTTAGGATGTTTCTTGCACTTTCGATTCCGTGTGTCACACTACTATTTTTTAAATATTTATCATAGTATTTTACCATCATCAAAAAGGGGGAGATTGTTGCAAATTTAGATCTATGAACTATGTTTTGAAGATTGACAAACACTCTTACTTGTCTTGGACTGTCTTTTACTACTAACTTTTCAGGAATCAAAGATCGGATGGAAAAATGGAGCCAGCTCAAGAATGGGTAGATTAGGGTTGAGTTAGTCTATAATTTTATTTTTTTCTCTTCTTGAGTCAATTGTAATCTTTGGTGTGACTTAGAGTTCCTATTTTTACTCATATCGGCCCAGACGAAATTTACATCGTCCTGGATGATCTGGCTTAAAACAGAAAATCTAATTAGGGGTTCTTAATTAAGGCAGCCGTCATTAGCAAATCGACCTGGACAATATTTGTATCGGCCATGATGATAGGATCAAAAAAGAAAGAAATTGCCACCATAAATAATTAAGGTATTTTATAATTTTGGTAATCAGCCAGGACGATCTCGGATCGGCCTGGACGATATTCACAATTATGCCTTTATTGATTAGACAATCAAGGAGGTAATTAAGGATGATTGATATGATCATATTGTCCTGGACGATCGCAAGATCGACCGGGACGATCTATTCTAAAATCCTTAGTTACTCCTGGACGATAAATATCGGTTAGCACAAATTCAGGGCGATGTGCTGGACTATCTAGATCAGACAGTTTGAATTCAGGGCGATGCTCTGGACAATTTTCCTCTAATTTGAACAGATTGGCCGGGACGATCGTGAGATTGTCCTAGACGATCAAGCCAATTTTCAATCGTCCAGTTTGCATTCAGGACGATGCTCTGGCAGATCTCATGGGATTTATACTGATCGGCCAGGACGATTTCCATATCGTCCTAGACGATATAGTCGTCAACTTGCAATTAATGAGCTCCTTTGAAGCTCTTCTATTTAAGAACTCTTGTTCAACATTTTTGAATATCCTTGGCTGCTGTCTTGACCTGAGAAAACCTAAAGGAGAGAGAGAGAGGGGGGGAGAGAGAGAGAGGAGGATCTTGTGTGGGGAGCTTGTGAGGGGATTCACAATGGTTGCTCCAAGCATTGTTCCATTTCTTCTTCCCTAGAGTCTCTTGTCCTTGGAAGGGTTGTGAGAGGTAAGTTTCATCAAGTGATCGAGGTTCTCTGCCTGTTTCAGGAGGAAGCAAAAGGAGGAAGGTTCTATGTCTTGCCGGGTGTGGCAAAAAGAGGTGTTTGTAAAGGCTTCTCCGCCTAGCTGTGGGGGCTAAAGGAGAGCCTTTTTTTTAGTGCAATACTCGGAGGGCGCCTCTGGGGAGTGGACGTAGGTCGATTTTACCGAACCACTATAAACCCTTGTGTTCTTGTTTTTTTACTGCTTCCGCATTTATTTTCTTTCGCACTTATTTTTGTGGTGATTTTGTTTGTATTCGTGCTTTGCTTAAAGAAAATTTTAAATACCAATTCACCCCCCTCTTGATTAGCCTTGGGCCAATTCTATCAGGCTTAACATCCCTAACGAACTCTCAGATCATTGCCATCTAACACAGATTTGTTGTCTCCTCTTCAGCTTCAGTCTTAGAGGAGTTCGATGCAAAATCTGCTAGACTGCCTTTTGAAACTTCTTCTTGTCCTTCTTGAACTTGGGTTTCTCCTCACTCTTCTCCTTGCTTGGTTTAGTCTTAAGTGTTGTAAAATCATCTCATACATGTCCTAGCTTCCTACATTCAAAGCAAATTATATTATAAGAACTTTTAAAATTTTTGCTACCCTAACCTTTATTTCACTTTTGATGGTACTTTTGCTTCTTCCTTAAAAAGCTTTTGAATTGACTAGTGATTAAGATAACATCATCACTTTCAGACTAGAAAGAATTAGTGTCCGTATCGTTGGCCTTCAGAGCCATAGTTCTATTCTTCTTTTTCTCACCTGCATCAAGTTATCTTTGGTTCACCCCTTGCTCATAAGAAACGAGTGATCCAAGAAAGTTATCATTAGGATAAGTATTCAAATCCTTAAATTTAGTTATTGCAGTAATCTTAATGAATATTGTCAACAAAGGCGGTCAAGTAATAGAGTACCCTTTCACAGTACTACATTTACCAGAGTTAGATATGGATTAAAATTCAAAAGTTTTCAAAAACTCATTTTATGAATCTCGCTCTAATACCACTTGAAAGTTCGCTATGGATGTTAAGCCCTTGTAAACTAGCCCAAGCTTAACTAAGAGAGGGGGTGAAATGGTGTTTTAAAAATTCCTTAATAAAAAATAAAATCTTAAACCAAAACAAAATTTACCACATAAAAATCAAAGTGCAAAAATTAAATACGAAAAAATTATAATAAAGAACACATAAAAATTTATAGTGGTTCGATCAATTTGACCTACGTCCACTCCCTGGAACCTCTCATTCGGGTATTGCACTAAACTCAATGACTCTCCTTTAGCTCTCACAGTAAGGCGAAGAAGCCTATACAAATCTCCTTTCCACTGACACCGTTGAGGCAGAGAACCCAACGCCTTTTGCTTCCTTCTAAAGTAGGTAGAGAACCCGACTCCTTTCGCTTCCTCCTGAAACAGGCAGAAAACTTTGATCAATTATTGAAGTAGACCTCTCTCGAACCTCCATGGAATCAGGGATTATGATCGGAGAAGACTACTCGGATCCTTTCTTGGAGCAACAGTTGTGAAACCCCTCATAAACTCTCCCTCACAAGATCTTCTCTCTCTCTCTCTCTCTCTCTGTCTCTCTCTCTCTCTCTATCTCTCTCTCTCTCTCTCCCCCCTTACTCTTTCTGTCCTCTTAGCTCTCTCAGGTCAACACAACAACAAAATATACAATTTTGGATAAACATGAGATCTTATATAGAAGAGCTTCGAATGTGCTCTTAATTGCAACAAACTAAAATTATCATCCAGGATGATCGGCCGATCGGCCTGTACGATCAATAAATTCATCTTAATTAGTTAGGATGATATGGGAGAGTCTGGACGATTAAAGGACGTATTTGTTCTGATTGTCCAAGATGATAAGATATCGTCCTGTTTGATTAGTACAAAAATGTTAATCATTGTCCAGAACATCAACCTGATTGCATGTTTGGATGATGTGAAAATAAATTGATTGTCCCGGATGATTTCATGATCGTTCAGGACGATTAATTCAAAATGTCAAATATCGTCTAGAATATCGCCGTGATTGCATCTATGGATGATGGAACAATAACTAATCGTCCCAGATGATTTAGGATCATCCTAAATAATTAGTACAAATTAATACACATCGTCCAAAATATCATTCTTGTCATCCAGGAAGAAACTAAAGTTTGTTTAACTTATTATCTCGGACGATCCTGAGATCGTCTAGGATGATATAATCGAGCAATCAAACCTTAATTTTAATTACCAGTCTAATTTAGACATAACTGCACTGCATCGTCTACGACGATGGAAAAAAATTAAAATATGCATAAAATGATCTGGCAATTGATTCTTTCTGATTTGAGTCTATCGTCTAGGACGATGCTAAAATCGTCAAGGACGATTTCCTTAATTGTGGCTGCCTTAACTAAGATGCCCTAATTAGAGTTTATGTTTTTAACTGATCGTCTAAGATGATTTTGGATTGTCTTGGACGATGTTATCAAAAATAAAAAACTTTAAAAACAGACAGATTTTTTTCCTAAGTGGGTGTGTGTGTGCAAGGTTATTTAACATCAGGACCCACTTTAATACAATTGACTCAAAAAAGGGAAAAATACTTAACGACAATTTACAAACTGACTTAGTCCTAATCTATCCAATCTTGAGCTGGCTTGTTTTGCAATTGGCCTTGTGGACCTGAAACGTTAGTAGGCAAAACAGTCGTAGAAAAAACAGAAGTGTCTGAACTGTTTGCTATCATCAAAATTATAATTCATGAATCTATATTCGCAACACTAAAATTAAATACATGGATTGTAGTTTTAGTAATAATAGATCTAGTGGGGGTTTGTGACTTTGAGCGATCAAGTCATTAATAAGTGTTGATACGACATCACAAAATTAGCTTAATCGGGCACGAATCTCGAGGCAAAAGCTAGTTGGAAACTTCAAAAATTAATTCCGGGAGCACCCAAACTCCGATTTCAGCAAGCTTACAATCAAACTAAGCGTCTCAAAAAATACAAATCCAATGACACCAAATTAGACCCAATCCGAGTCCAAATGGGTCCGAATCAAGGACTCGAAGTGCTGTTGGAAGGTTCAAACCACAATTTGAGTTACCAAACAATCTCCGATTTTAATGAGCTTATACTCGATTCGAGCGGCTCGACGAGATGAATCCAAAAAACCCAAGATCGTCAAATTCCGACATCATTAAGACTTTTAAAAGTCCAACGAACGGTGCACAATTGTAGGATTCGATATCGGCCGTTCATTCAAACCACTCCCAATTCGCCCCTGATCTCACACCTATTTACGGGCTATGCCACTCCAGAAAAACTATATATATAGCCCTCATTCTACACAAAGGGGACTCAAGTGAAGAGAGAGAAGAAAAAAGAAGGAGGAGAATGAAGAAGCTCCTCCTCGACCACCGCCGGAGCTCTTCCTGCCGCCTGAAGACGCCGTAACTCTGCCGGATATTCTGGAGAACGCCAGAATTCTGCCCAACTTCCATGGGATGCTGAAATTCTTCCCAATTTACAAGTGAGTTCCCTCCTGACGCCGAAGCTCTGCCTAAGTGAAGCTGGAGTTCTCCTCTGCCACCAAAGATGTCGGACTTCTACCCGACGTCGAACCTTCACTCTTAGCCAAGTTTCTACCCGACGCCGGACTTCTACCAGTTATCAGACTTCGCTGGACGTCTATGCGAAGATGCATTTCTTTTCATGGCTAGACTTCTACCTGACGTTGTCCTACTGATCTTCATCGTCAGACTACAGTCTTTCCGACCTCCGTCGCCAGCCGACTACGGTCCTCCTGACTTACGTCGCTCGCCGACTACAGTCTTTTTGACATCCGTTGCCCGTTGAATACGGTCCTCCTGACTTATGTCGCCCGCCGACTACAGTCTTTCCGACCTCCGTCACCCGCCGACTACGGTCCTCTTGACTTACGTCGCCCGCCGACTACAGTCCTCCGTCGCCAGCTGACTACAGTCCTCCTGATCTACGTCGCCTACCGACTGCAGTCCTTCTAACAAAGCGAATACGTCGATATTAGCTCTTTGTATTTACATCATGTAATGTACTCCATAAGATGTACATCAAGCTAAGGCCTTCTCCCAAGAAAGGGCCTCATTTGTAATCGACTGCAAATACTAGTGGATTCGTTCAAACTGGGCTTGGCCCCGTAGTTTTTCCCCCTTTTACAGGGGTTTTCCACGTAAAAATCTTGGTGTCTCTTAAATGCTAGACCCTCTCTCCTTATCTGATTGCGTGCCGAATTTTCGTACAATACTAAGACGTTAAATATGATATTTCTCTACCGCCGCGAATACTCCTGGACGCAACAAGTGTATTTGTTTTAAATATCTTGAGTCTATTATTCAGAGTGATGATGAAATAGATGGGGATATTATTAGTAGATTTCAAGTTGGATGGTTGAAGTGGAGGAATGATTCAAGTTTGTTGTGTGATAGAAAAGTACCACTCAATCTTAAGGAAAAATTTTATAAGATAGTGATGAGACCTTCATTGCTTTATGGTGTAGAATGTTTGCCATTAAAAGAGAAACATAATATTAAGTGTTACTGAGATGAGGATACTCAGTTGGATGTGTGGACTTACTCTTAGAGACGGGATACGAAATGAGCATATCCAAGAAAAGGTTGGAGAAGTTCCAGTGACAAATAAAATTAGAGAGAGACGCCTTAGATGGTTGGTCATATGAAACGTCAGTCTTCCAATGACCCTATTAGGAGAGTAAATATATTAGATTTGACTTATGTTTAGAATGTTATGAGAGTAGATGTATTAAATATGACTTATATTAAGAAAGGTACATGTAGACCTAAAAAGACTTGATAGATAATATTAGAAATGACATTTCTAATTTAAATTAGAATTTGTCTCTCAATAGTACACAATGAAGAAAAAAAGTTTAATGTAGCCATCCCCACGTAGTGTGATGAAGGCTCGATATTTTTATTGTTGTTAAAATTTAGGCATTCAAGATGGGCTTTAAGTAAATAAATGCTTTGATATATATATATGGAACATTTAAATCATTTAAGACCTATATTTTCCCATGAAACTAGATTTGTCCGGCCGCTCGAACCTATCCGTGGCCCGACAGGCTCGGCCGTGTCGACCACGTTGGCACGTGCGTGCTATCTCCGCCGCACCTCTCCTCCTTGTTCTCCAACCCTTTCTCTTTCTCTCTCTCCTGCTTCCTTCTATTCACCGGCTGCGGCTAATTGGTACCGTGCATCGCTCGGTCTTCCTGTAGAAAGAGATCGGATCAGCTCTTTCCAGATATTTTCATCATTCCATTCTAGAAACCTAGCTCTAGGACGAGGATCTGTTCCCGAGGCATTGTCCGCCCTGTACCATCTTAGGAATCTTAGTCTTTTCTGGTTCTTCTTCTACGGTGCGTGCCGGCGGGGGGGCGGGGGGACACTTATCTTTAATGCGGCCAGTGATCGCGTTGACGGGGCTCTGATGGCTGTCCAAGGACTTCGGTGTTTCCAGCTCGATCGCCATGGTTCCTTTTCGTTATTGAATTCGCAATGAACATCCATACACTGCAATCCAACCATTCGAAGGTTTGTTTTTAATGGTGAAAACTTGAGGACTTTTTGCAGAGAGATATCCTAGCACTAATTCCATCTCTCGAAGGATTGCAGTCCTTTTTCTGTTTCAATCTTGTCATCCTTTTGCTTTAGCAGGAGAAATCTCCATGGAAATTGTTGAATAGTTAAGGTTATTCAAAATTGTCACTTCTTTGCTTGATGTTAGGAATGACTTCTTAGAGTGCTTTGCTTTTTCTTACAGTTCCTTATTTTGATTCTGGTATTGACGTGATAATTTATACCGCAGCAGAGTTCCCCTCCGGAGAATTATGATGTTAAGGTTAGCTTCATACTCTTTAGCGACTTGGATGTTCACGCCTATTTCATCTGTTTTCTGTTGGATGTTTAAAGCAAAGTTAGCTGATTGCAGTAGTTGCTCTTTTAACTGTCAAATTTCTTGGTCTAAATGACCATTTTTCTAGAAGATAGAATAAACATAATCTTTTCTGACTTGCAGGTTTTTGGCTTTCAAGAGGGGAGTTAAACTAGAGAATTCGTCTGCAGCAAGCAAGTGGTGCACATACTTTACAGGGAAGAGCAATGGATCAGACACTTCTTTTGGTTTACCGTTACCCCTTTCCTATAGAGCTTTTCATCATCAAGGGGCTTTGATGAGAGGAAACACTTTATGTGCAATGATTTTAGTTAAAGTAAATCGACCTAAGCTAGCTGGATTGCCCATACCATGCAGAGGTTTCCAGTGCCATAGGATTTTTAACAAGGGAAACACATCATATGCTAGGAATACAATGAGGGAAAATCTTGCTCAGCGCAACTGTATCAAGAATTACTCCACCTTCTCAGCCAGCAGTGTTCTAAGACATTATCTCCAAATGGTGTGGAGAAGGCATTTTGCAATGAGCTCTTACGAAGGTCTTACCTCTACTCTAGCCAATAGGTTTGCATTTGCAATAAGCTTGCTCTCTACTAGATTTCATCTGGCTCGAACTGCTATTGCCTTTTGCGCCGGAGAATTAGCTTGGTCAAATACAGCATGGGCTGATAGGGATTATTTTCCCAGAAGCAAATCCTTATACATGCAAGCTCAAGATAGCCGTTTTTACATCACTACTTTTCTCTTCTTGGTTTTGGACTTTTTTGTTTTGTTACTAAGAGCTGTTTATTTGGCAATTTTGTTCTCACCGATCATAATAATGGCACCGTTTTCAGATAGTTTAGGAATTAAGTATAGGAAAACATGGCTTTACCTTGTCCGCCGTACTTTGGAGAAAGCAGGGCCTGCATTTATAAAATGGGGTCAGTGGGCTGCTACACGCCCTGACCTGTTTCCTGCAGATCTCTGCAATGAACTGACAAAGCTTCATAGTAAAGCACCTGCACATAGTTTTGACTACACGAAAAAGACGATTGAGAGAGCATTCAGTCGCAAGCTGTCAGATATATTTGAAGATTTTGAAGAGCAGCCTGTAGCATCTGGAAGTGTGGCCCAAGTGCATCGGGCATCTTTACGAGTTCGACATCCAATACAGAAGTCTAACCATGCTTTTGTTGCTGTAAAAGTCAGGCATCCTGGTGTTGGAGAATCAATTAGAAGGGATTTTGCTTTAATCAGTTTGGTGGCTAAAGTTTCAAATTTCATGCCTGGCTTAAAGTGGCTTCGCCTTGATGAAAGTGTACAGCAGTTTGCTGTTTTTATGATGTCTCAAGTTGATCTTGCCAGAGAAGCAGCTCATTTGAGTCGTTTTATATACAATTTTCGTAGCTGGAAAGATGTTTCTTTCCCAAAGCCTCTCTATCCACTTGTGCACCCTGCTGTGTTGGTGGAGACTTATGAGTTTGGAGAAAGTGTTTCTCATTATGTGGATGAGCTTGAAGGACATGATCGGTTAAAAAGTACTCTTGCTCGTATAGGGACTCATGCTCTCCTCAAGATGCTCCTGGTTTGTTTTCTTCTTTATTTGTGTAGTTTAATATTTTTATGTGCCTTTTATTGTTTCTCCTTTTTCTCCTTATTCACATCCTTTATCTAATTTGTGCCAATGCATAATTTACATTCTCATTTTTTAACCATGAATGTAGTAGAAGTTATGGTTTTAACCAAACTAGACTCCTTTTTATTATGAAATTTTTTAGTTTAATAAGTTCAATGCAAAAGTTTGGAGAAGAATAATTTCGGTTATAATAATCAAGAATAAAGGAAATCTTTGTGATTTGGGAAGTTAAATTAGAGTCCTGCAATGAAGTTGTGGGAGAGGATTATGATGATATTAGAGAAAATTTTGTTGGTATTAGAGAATCATTTGGTTGTATCTAAGAAGATTCGCTATGGATATGATTTTTGTGCTAAGTTAATTTATGGAAAAAAATATAGAGAGTAATTAATGGATTTATATATATTAGATAATAATTTGGTTGTATCCCATAAGATTCACTATAGATATGATTTTTGTGCTAAGTTAATTTATGATAGTTCTTGGCAAGACATATGATTAAGCACAAAAATTGACTTGGTGTGCATTGAGGAATAAATGTGTTAAAGGTGTTTGTGTTATTTAAGATATGTATTATAGAGTATTGACTACTATTAGAAGTGATTGTGAAGTGATCATTGAGTTCCTGATCTCAATTGGTTGTGTCATTGATATACCTTAAGTTTTTATCTTTTTGTATTGATTATAAAGATGTTTATTAAAGATATTCAAAGTAGGATAAGTTGGTGTATATGCTTTTTGTGGATGAAATAATTATAATCCTTGAAATAAATGAAAGTAAGAATAATGGACAAAATATTTGAAAGATAAAAACGTAGGACCAGTGGAACAAAGATTGAGTTTATGATAAGTAATTTTAGTGGGTATCATATTATTGATTATCATACAATGCTATTAGAAGTTAAATTGATACTTAGGTGTCATAAGTTTAATTGGACATATTATATAAAAGTGATGATATTGATTAGGGCATAATTATTAGAGTTGAGGCTGTATGACTAAAATATGTAGGTGTCTTAGAAGGATTATGCAATAAAAGGATATTATGGAGACTTAGAAGTAAATATAATAAAATTGCATTTTTGCCAACTATTTTATATAGATATGACTTATGAGTGTTAAATAATAAAGAAATCATTGATAAGCAAGTTAAGTGCAACATATATGTGGATACCTATGATGCATAGACACGGACACGACAACACAGATACGACATGACACGGATGTGGGATCCGAAAATTCGGCCCCGACCTCCTCCCGTTGTTTTTTTCTCAAAATCAATTTGGATTCATGCCAAGTAGGTCGACTATGGAAGCCATACATTTATTAAGAGGTTTGATGGAGAAATATAGAGAAAATAAGGAGGATCTACATATGATATTTATTGATTTAGAAAAGCATATGATAAAGTTCCAAGAGAAGTGCTATGGAGAGTTCTTGAAAAGAAAAGAGTTAATAACGCTTATATTCAAATCATTAAAGATATGTATACAGAAGCTATTACTTGTGTTCAAACACAAGGTGGTGTGACCAAGTATTTCCCTATTTCGGTTGGGTTACATCAAGGATCAGCCTTAATCCCATATCTTTTTTGCTTTAGTCATGGATGTTCTCACTAGACATTTGCAAAAGGATGTACCTTAGTGTATGCTTTTTGCTGATGATATTCTTCTTGTTGATAAGACTAGAGAGGGAGTTGAAGGTAAACTTGAATTATGGAGGTCAACCTTAGAATCTAAAGGTTTTCGCTTGATTAGATTTAAAACATAATATATGGAGTGTAATTTCAGTAGTAATAGACCTAGATATCTTTGATCTATTATTCAGAGTGATGGTGAAATAGATAGGGATATTATCAACATAATTCAAGTTGGATGGTTGAAGTGGAGGAATGCATCGGGATTGTTGTCTGTAGAAAAGTACCCCTCAAACTTAAGGTAAAATTCTATAAATGGTGGTGAGGCCTGCAATGCTTTATGGTGCCGAATGTTGGCCATTAAAAGAGAAGCATAATACTAAGTTAAGTGTAGCAGAGATGAGGATGCTCAGGTAGATGAGTGACTTTACCCTTATAGATAGGATACAAAATGAGCATATACGTGAAAAGGTTGGAGTAGCTCCAGTAGAAGATAAGATTAGAGAGAGTCGCCTTAGATGGTTTGGTCACATAAAACGGCGGCCTTCCAATGACCCGGTTAGGAGAGTAGCGGTATTAGATTTGACTTATGTTAAGAAAGGTAGAGGCATATCTAAAAAGACTTGATTAGAAAATATTAGGTATGACATTTCCTTATTAGATTTAAATGAGAATTTGACTTTTAATATGACACAATGGAGAAAAAAGATTCATGTAGCCGACGCCACGTAGTGGGATAAAGGCTTGATATTGTTGTTGTGGAGTTTTAACGGAATTAATTTATGGGGTAAATTTTGGGAAGACAAATGAGTTTGTAGATAAGACACTTCCCAGAGATTTTCCCCTCATTTTATGAGGACTTTATGATTTGAGTTATGGTTTCCTATAGGCGCAAGCCCCTATCACGAGAGAGAACTTTCCCGATCACGAGAGAGAACTTTCGATTAAGGCTAGTCGTTGATCAAATACGTAAAGATACAATATCTGACATATAGTAGCAGCATTGGTTCGGGTATTGGAAGTTTGAAGTTTTGATATTTAAAATTAAAAATTTCACCATCTTGCACTTAAAACGAATAGTGGGGGGAGTGATGATGAAACCGATTAAGATCCCATGGTTCTGTCGGTTCGGGTATTGGAAGTTTGAAGTTTTGATATTTAAAATTAAAATTGACAGGGCATTGGTCGTCGATGTTAAGATGACGTCGGACAAAGCTGAACTGTCAAGTTGTGAGTGTAGAAATTGTTAACGTCGAGCATCAATGTTAAAACAGTGTTAGACTTTGATGTTGAGATGGTTTTGAAATATCAATGTTTTAACGACGTTAGATGTCGATGCTGAGATGACTTCAAGCATTCTTATAAAACCAAAGTCGCGATCACCAAAGAGAAATGAAAATGAGAATATTCCATGAAAATGAGAATATTCAATGAATGGGATGTTGAGTGCGAGCGATTGATTTGATTTTGTGGATAGGAAATAATAAATTTAGTTTTTATATTTAAAATAAATAAAATTTTAAATATAAGAAATTATATATTTTTAAAAATTCATAAAATATTTAAGACACGCATGTCGAACACGCGTGTCCAATTTGTATTTAATAGTTTTTTAATCAAACACATTTTCAGTGTGTCTGACACGTGTTATAGGTGTGTTGGATGCATGTCATGTCAGACACTGCACGCTTTTTTGGGGAGACGTGTCAGTGCATCATAGGTGGATACTAATTTTGATGTGTGTGAACGATTGTTTAAGAAATGATTAAATCAGACAAATTGCGAGGGTAGCTTCTTTTAAGATGGTGAAAAATAGTGTTAAGTGTTTGAGACATGTAAACTAAGGGTACAAGATACATTAATAAGATTGCTACATTAAATTAAGGTTAAAAGATTATGGATTCAAGTTATGAAAAATAGGTTTAAGAACTAATGTGGTACTAAGGATAGAGATAACGAGGATTCATGAAGCCGCTATAATTAGTTGGTTTTAGAAAGGAGAGAATTAGAAAAACTTGCATCTTTATTGAATTATCTGGTGATCGTTGGAGAAGTCTGATGCATATACAAATCGGCATTGTGTGCCGTGCATGTGTGTCTCTATATGTGTATTGTATGCACATGTTTTTGGATGTGTGTTTGTTCATTTGTGTTTTCAATGGTGTGTGCATGCTTATGTGATGTCAACTTGTGTGTGTCTATTGGTTGTTTGTATGTGTTTATATTGGTTTGTTTTTATGCATGCAGGTGTGTACACATGCACTTATCTACGTGTGTGTGCATGCCTTTTAGCCTATATGTATGTGTGTGAGCACGTGCACTTGCGTGTTTATGGATGTTTTTTCATTTGTGGATGGATGCCTGAATTGACATAGGTATACATCCATGAAAGCATTATGCATGGATATACATGTGCATGCTTTTTATGCCTTTGTCTGCATTCATGCATTCATCATGTTTGTATTTGTGTGTTTGTATTTGTTCATGTGTGTACAAGCGTGCATGATGTGTATGTCTATTTGTGTTTTTATTTATGTTGGTGCATGTATTTATTTATGAGCAAAAGCCCAAAGTAGCCCCTGACTATTAGTAAAGATAATTTAGTCCTAGACTTTTATAATGCCCCAATTTAGACCTCGGACTATTAGAAAATGTCTCAGTTTTGTCCTAAGACAAAAAATAGCAGTTAAAATTAATCCCAAAAATTAAATTTGAAGGCATTTTGGGTTTTAGTGTGTATTGAAGATTATATTATTATTTTTAAATATTTTATCATTTTGAAGTAAATACAAAAATCATAATGGAAGTTAATCACGTTTATTAATTATTCATTATTGTTATTTAGTAGGTTAACTTTCATTTTAATTTTTATATTTATTATAATATAATAAATAACAAAAAATATTAAACAATAATATTATCTCACATATACCAGAATACCAAAAAATTTCTCATATTTAATTATTAGGGTTAATTTTAACAATTATTGTTAGCAAAAAAGATTACATTATAATTTTGCATATTTTCTAATAGTTATGGGATTAAATTGGGTCATCATGAATGTCTGAAATTAAATTGGATATTAACTAATAGCAAGGGGACTATTTTGAGCTTTTTACTCATTTATTTATGCATGTGCTCATATTGTACAACCCATTTTAAATTATTTTGAGTGCCTATCATTAAGACAACTCTAAATGAGCTGATGGGAGAAAAAACTTAAGCAATATGCAGCTTTTTGTTTGAGCATTACTGTTGGCAATAGCCTTTTTTTTTAGATTAATAATGCATATGAAATATTTATCTATGCTAATTGGTAGTTTGCTCTAATGTATTTGTTCCGTGTACTGTATGCACGTCCCAGTAAAAAAATTGTTGAATTTTAACTTTTTTTTGTTTAGCTTGACTTCGCAAGTATTTCATTGATGAATTGTTAGACACTTATATATGGTTTTTTTTTTTCTTACTGCATAATTGCTCCCATGATATTTTTAATTAGATATTGCAATATAATTGATCGAATGTGATTCAGCTTTTTTCAATGCTTACTGCTTTCAGGTGGATAATTTTATCCATGCAGATATGCATCCTGGAAATATTCTTGTCCGAGTGTCTCAATCAAGACGCCCAAGTAAAGGGTTCTTCAAGTCGAGGCCTCATGTTGTTTTTCTTGATGTTGGCATGACAGCTGAACTTTCCAGTGGTGATCGTGTAAATTTGCTCGAGTTCTTCAAGGCTGTTGCCCTTAGAGATGGCCGCACTGCTGCAGAGTGCACATTGCGGCTGTCTAAGCAACAGAATTGTCCAAATCCGGAGGCTTTTATCGAGGTACAATCATACTTACAATAGGGCTTGCCTCAAGCAAAATGTATTTTTTTAACATGACTTTAGACAAGTTTTGAACAAATTCCTTAGAGTTGGACGACAATCAATCTAGTTTGTTAATATAATTTCTCATGCATAAAATGAAGCTCGATGATTTCAGTTATGCCCGCTATATCTTCTATATGTGAGTGGAAGTAGAGGCCTGATAAATATGAGAACTATGCATCATCAATGAGATTTTCTTATATTGCAATGAATGCTTTCTACTTGAACCAAAATTATAGAATTTTAGTTGATCATCTTTTAGTTTTAAGCAGTGTGGTGGGTTGCCAATTTCCATCAACTGTATTATTAATAACCATTGAAATTAGCTTTTCATATAATTGGCAATATTTTTGAGAAATAAGTGATTTATGACTTTCTAACTTAAACAACAAAGCAGTTAACATGCTTTCATGATGTCAAATTTGTGTTCCATTGATTCGCACTGTTGTCAGGTGTGTGGTGTGGTGTATATTATTGCTAAATTAGTTGTACTTCATGGGTGAATATAAGACTAAGGCCTTAAATGAATTTGTTTTTTAACGTTTTGCTTTTTAGTGTTACAATTTTGCTTTGTACGGTAAACAATTGACCTAAAGTCTTGTGCATTGCGTTCACATAGTCTATGGTTTGTTAATCATGTGGAATAACAATTATAGAATAGGTAATCCTCTTCTGATAGTAGTGGTGACTTACTTTCATTAAGCACATCACAGTGATGAACAACACTACCAAATGAGGCCAAAATCAGTCCTACTAGGCATGTGCATTAGTGAATCTTCCGTGGTAAAATTCTGATGGTTAACTTGTACACTAGTGAATCTTTAATTGTAAAACTCTGATGCTTAATTCTTTGCTGATATTTTTCACGTTTTCCCTTCAGCTCACTAATCCTAATATATGCCTTCCTGTCTCTTCTTACAAAAATGCTGCCACTCGGGAATTTGCATTCCTACTTTATACACGCTATATCTTGTTGGTCTAGCTACGTCCAACTTCCTTTTCTATTATTAGCAATATGTTGATCCTCATCTTGATACTCTACTTTTCAAGGTCTAGTTTTTTTTTTAATTATTTTTTTTTGCAATACTAGCTAGTCCAACTAAAGTCTATAATCTTATTCTAATCTTGATTCTATTCACTTTCCTCATTCTTAATTTCTTATATTCATCTGTCCAGGCGGAGTTGCTATATTACTTCTTGCATTAGGCATAAAGATGTGATATAGTTATTTTCAATAAATCATTATGATTTATTCAGCTAGGTATCCCTCTTATATTTCCACTGTATATGTTTTTTATTGACCTCTAGAAGATCCCTGAATCTTTATTGTGGAAATCAAGGGCATGAGGTAATGAAACCATTTTGTTTGAGGTTGCTAGTCCTGGTATTTGGACGTACATCCCAAGAATCAATTTGCTGAGAAATTATCTGCATGGAGGAGTTCTAACTAATGAGGAGTTGCTTTTTTTTTCACATTCATTAACATGAAGAAAACTTTGTTTATCAACTTAATAATCAACTTACAATTTTTTTTCCACTGCCTTTGTCTCTAGGGTGATGTTGAGTTGAGTTTGAGCAAGTTTAGCTTAACATGAATTAAAAAAAATTTGATTCTAGCTTGAGTCAAACTCAATTTTGATATTTAAATCATTTCAAGTTAATCAGAGTTGAATTGAAATTATTTTATTCCATGTTGACTCGAATTCAATTTGGAGTCAACTCAAAGTCATTTTTATTAGTTTTATACATAAATATACATATTATACTATAATTATACACATGTTATAGCATATAAATTAAGTAAAATTTATAAAAAATACTCAATTCAAGTCTATTTAATTACATCTACGCAAGTCAGGGCAAATTTAAAATTGTTCTCGAGTCTTGCGTGGAGCTCACAATTGAGTCTTGCCGATTTTGAGGCAAGTTATAGTTTGAACATGTTTCTTGCTTTTAATCTTTCCATTTCTTCTTCTAACTCAACATTTTGGATCATTATCAGTGCACCATTTTATTTTTCCATTTAATTATCTATTCCTTTCCTTCTTTTGCCTTTTTTTACTTTGTTGAAAGTTGTCAGAGAATCTAATATTTTTCTTTCAGATTTTAGTCCCAATATTGGTCATCCTGAGGTTTTAATGTGATTGAAATGGAGTTTGCACATTTCCTTAACCGCCTACAAATGATTTTGTAGTACACTTATTTCATAAAAATTGAATATTTTCTTTGCGCACATATTATATTCAAAATATATTTAATTTAGGTTGTCATTGAATAGTTTAGCCTTCAAAAATCACACCCGCTCAGAGTTGATCTCAAACCTTCACGTGTCAAGCATCCAAACCATGATCGAGATATTTTTGACCTCTGTAATAAAGCTCTCAGGAATATGATTGAGAACATCACTTGCTCGAGGATATAGTTCATCTATCTGATACGAAGTAGATGCAGAACTTGAAGAAAATCTTGGCTGAATATTCAATTTCAGCAAAATAGAAATTGATAACAAGTAAACGATGAAGAAGAATACTCGAGAACACTTTTTATTGGATTATATTTGAAGGAAAAAGACCAAAACTAGGTGATCTATGATTAGAGAGGTAGATCGGCTCTCCCAAATATCCTGGACGCCGTTAGGAAGCCCTCAAAGAAAAGAACTATAACAAACTAACAAATCACATATATTCAAAATAAAATAATCAAATACCATTAAATAAATCATCACATTTCCCTCCAAAATCTGAATTCAAATAAACTCTCTTTCCCTAAATAAAATCTTCATAATTCTATCCCAAATCTGAATTCAAATCAGCTTCTTTCCCTAAATAAAATTTTCTAATTATTTTTCTCTTGATTTCTCCTCTTTACATAGTGAATATTAACTCCCCTGGGCCATACAAGATGGACCACCTAGTGTATTAGTACTTCCCTCAAAAAAGCACTCTATCCTCAAGTTGGAAGGATGGGAACTTTCTCTTGATCAGCTCGTAAGGTTCCCATATGGCTTCGTGTTCCGGCAAATCCTTCCACTTAATAACGACTTTCTAAACAATAAACCCAAGATGCTGAGAATGAATTGAAAACTTTTTGTTAAGAGGAACAAAACGTACGACATACTTAAGCATAATAGACTCGGTTGAGACATCATCTTGATGGAAGCTGTAAAGGAGCTCTCTAGTATTTCTGAATTGCATAAAAGTCATAAATTGTCCAGGAATGGGTAAAATATGTGGATCTACATTCATTCTTCCTCCATACGAACTAAATTCTTGAGAACCGGGATGAATAGGTGCAGCTCTTGCTGCAAGATATTCAACTTGTTTCACATCAAGACTAGGATGCAGTGGCCATAGGATTGTCACCCTGGGATCGCCACTGCCCCAATGGTTTTTTCCTCCTCCAGCATAATAGTTGTGGTGATCCCTCCATATTTCTCCTGTGTATCGAGGGTGGGAATCCCGACTTTTTTCCCTCTTCCTCTCATGACCCGATCCCCATGGTTCGGACGGTCCCCCACATTCTTTGGTCATCCAGTCCCCTTGCCCAGAAGACCTCCCATAGTGGTCGGCCATCCCACCACCTTCACCATTAAACTCCCTTCCTGTTGTCCTCCATTCGAAAACCCTATACCATACCTTATCAGAGCCCTAAGAGGTGGCTCTTGACCCCCTCCTCCGATGGTCCACGCCCATTGCCCGAAATGCCTCCCATAATGGTTGGCCTCCTTCTCCGCCATCCACTCTATTGTGTCAATCCAGAAGGCCTCAACCAGCCGACCTTGCGACCCTATCCTCCACTTTCAATCGACCTCCACCTAGCCCATCAACCTTCCAACCTCTTCACCACGACCGTCTGAGCTTCTAGCCAAAATCCACACCTCTTCCTCTAAGCCTAGTCGACCGAGCCCTCTCTTCCCATCATCTTCCCTAGTCGACCTCCAAGCCCTCGATTTAACCTCCTATTCGACTCCTTCACAGCTGTCAAAGCCTTCACTCTTCACATTCAAGGAAAGCCGCACCTCCTCAATCCACATCTAAAGCCCACTCAACCAGTTTAATCTCACCTTATTTTACTCAAAATTCCACACCAAAGCTCACTAAACAACCCTATTCTCTCAAATCTTGCTCCGCTTCCACATTAATAAAAAAAAAAAGAATAGCCCTCACTTTCCTTTGATCTAAATATAAACAGTAAGCTCATCATTATTTTTTTTTTCTTATTTTGTTAATTGATGTTAACTGTTGATCTTGACTAAAATTAGTGATATTTATCTTTGCCATTGTTGCTATCAAGTTTATACACACACATGTTTAAAATAGAAAAAGAGGGAAATAGATAAATAAAAAAATGAAAAAAGTGGGACAAAAAATGTATATTTGTGGCAAGCCGGAGGACCCCCTATACATGCTCTCGTAGAACGATAGGATGAAGACTGACGCGACGCTTAATACGAGGCAGGTAGTCCCCGTACACGCGGTTGTAGTGTCGCGATGACACTTCTAAATACTCTTAAGCACTCTCGTAGCTTGGCGGGAGAAAGAAAATTGCACATTTTTAAACTTGTACCTTGAAGACCCTTAAGCGCTCTCTTAGCATGGCGGGGATTAAGAATGCGACAGTGGTGCCGCTCGATACCTACTTGAAGCACTCTAGTAGCATGGAGGGGAAGGCTATGACTCGGAATTTCCCCTAAACGAGGGAGATGGCAGGAGGCTGTTGAAATTTGAACTGAATGGGGGACTTAAAATGAACAACGAACTGAACATTGAATCTGATTTGGACAGCAGGGAATATGAACTCAAACCAAAAAATAAAATGAAAATGAACAACAGGGGATTGCATTTAGACTTGAACTTGCACACTGAATGACGAAAAATTTGAACTTAGTATGACCACAGGAAACATAATTTAAATTAACAAGCAATGAGTCGAACTTTAATTTGTTAAATGACAATAAAAATGTAAACACCAAATGCAAAGTAAGGATTTAAAATATTTAGATGAATTTCAATGAATGATTTAAGTATTTGTGATGCACACGATCACCTATGAATGATATTCATTAATATACAACACTCATATTTGTGGAAGAGAGTGTGATAGCTGTAATGAACATGGTGATGTATTCATGAATGAAGTATGAGGACTACGTAATAAGCATAATGGTGTTCTCACAATCGATGCTAACTAATTTGTGAGCAAATATGTTAAAATCCTATAGCCAACGCCAATAAATAACAAGCAAACTCACAAATCCTCCGCAAGCCACGGTGATCAACACACGAGGAATATGTTGAGTCCCCTTTAAATATCGATGAGGGATTTGCAATAAAGGAGATAGCCCGCTCACAATTCATGTATAATGAATGAGATCCACCTAGAAGCATAGATCAATGGATTTGCAATATAGTTGTTTATCCATAATGCAAGGGTGTCCATAATATAAGTGGCTATAAGCAACATACAATGAATATGTTAATTCATCGGAAAAGCTCCGGGTGAATACACCGATTCACTAAGAGAATGACACAAGGAACATAGAACCTGCAACATTTACATCATTTATCTAGTGTGTCTACCTGAAGGAGCTTGAAAGCATTGATGAAACATGGCATTAATGAATGTGACCACTCGATGATCAATATGCAAGCGAATATACCGGTCTCTTATAAATATAAGGAAATTAGCACACATGTGAATGTGGCAAGATGGGAATCAAAGTCAGTGGGTGATATCACCAATGAATATAACTCACCTAGCAATCAGCATTGACCTTCAAATGAATGCTGCCTACAATTGATAATATTCTCTGCAAACGAATACAAAAGCAGACAACAATTGCTACGATATTTGCACAACCTGTAGTAATGTAGTGGCCAATGAATATACTTATGTTGTACGAGCAGATGGATTGGACATGCAATGAATAAAACAACATTTCCTATTTCCTACGATCAACTCCAATCCGCATATGAGTGAATACAACAATCTTTTGTGAACAATGATAGTCAACGTACACATAGAAATTGGTAATGCAACAATTTATCAATTTACACGCATAAGGAAATTAATGATGATGAATGTGATTTATCAAACCAATCTGTTCACAAGTGATTGTAGAAACTCATCAAACATACAATATTTTGTTCACAAAAAAAATGCTAGATGGCAAGAGATAGAAGGTTGTTGTGGATGCAAGTATCTACTAATAATGATAGAAGATGCATCATATGTGCCGTTGCCAGGTCCCAAGTCCTGGATGAGAAAAGTGGAGGGTTGCTGATGTAGGGAAAAGGGGGGGGGGGGGGGGGGGTCAAAACAAAATGAATATTTTGGTTTTGACTTCTTTTGGACTTGCTAGCTCATTAATATTTTGAGCTAAAAGTTAGCTCATTATGAGTTGTTTTTAAGTTCATTTATTGATGAATTATTAGATTCATTCCCTTTTTTATTTGTCCCTTTGGTTCCCGTGGATGGCTCTTGGGTTCCCGTGCCTTGGCTTCTTGGTTCCCACGGTTGGCTCTTGGTTTCTTGCGGTTGGCTCTTGGATTTCCGTGCTTTGGCTCTGTTCTTGCAGCTGCCTCTTCGTTTCTTGGAGTTGACTGTTGGCTTTTCATATTCCCTATTTAAATAAGCTTTTATATTAATGTTTTTGCTATTTTAGAAATGTTATATGATGTGATTTTTGGAAATGTAAACCTGCGGGTTTCATTGGAAAAGCTTGCGAGCTTTGTCCACTTCTTCTTCTCATCTCCCCAGGAAATCTTGCGAGATCTTTCCGCCCTTCGTCTTGGCTTCTAACCTCTTTCGTCTCTCCGCAAGTTTACACCCCACCTGTATCCCTCTTCTATAAGTGAAGCAAGTTTAGGGTGTCTTGGTTGAGTCAAGTTTATAAGGGTCAAGTTTGTAAGTCTTTTATTTTATAATATTAAAGTTTGTTTTATTTAATTTGTCTAGTTTTTATGAGTTTTTGTAAGTTTTTAGATCTTAGAAAGAGATTTTCTTTTGTGACAAAATTTGGGCCCCTCTCCCAAATTTTTGGTTGCATCATTTTTGTATCAAAGCAAGTTAGGAAGTCCTAGGTTTATGAGTCGGTTAGTCAAGTTAAGTCTTGGTAAGTCATAGTAGCTATTGTGAGTCATGTAAGTTTTGTTTGTGAGGTCAAGTAAATTTTGGTAAGTCATAGTAGTTATTGTGAGTCTTGTGAGTCTTGAGAGTCTTATAAGTCTCGAGTCAGTTTTTGTGTGTGTCTAGATGTCATGTAAGTTTTGTTTTGAGTCATGTTGTCATTTGAGTCTTGGTGTCAAGTGAACAATCTCAAGCCTTGGTGTCTCTTGATGCAACGCCTTCAGAACAAAGCTAACTCATTGGGAGATGAGTTCTCAAGAAGGGGAGTGATGTAGGAAGGGGGGGGGGGGGTCAAAACAAAATGAATATTTTGGTTTTGACTTCTTTTGGACTAGCTAGCTCATTAATATTTTGAGCTAAAATTTAGCTCATTATGAGCTATTTTTTAATTCATTTATTGATGAATTATTATATTCATTCCCTTCTTTATTTGTCCCTTTGGTTCCCGTGGATGACTCTTGGGTTCCCGTGCCTTGGCTTCTTGGTTCCCACGGTTGGCTCTTGGTTTCCTACGGCTGGCTCTTGGATTTCCGTGCCTTAGCTCCTTGGTTCTTGCGGCTGCCTTTTCGGTTCCTGGCGGGGCTGTTTCCCGTGAATGTATGGGGGCTTTTCCGTGGCTTTGGTGCTTCATTTCTGGCGGGCCTCTTGGGATCCCGTGGCTGCTCCCTCGGTTCCATGGCTGGGCTGTTTTTCCGTGAAGTTGGGGGGGATTTCCGTGGTTGTGATGTTTGGGTTCTTGTGGAAATTTATTTGTGTCTATTTGTATTCCCTTCTCATACTATATATATGAGATGTTTAAGAGTTGTAATGTTATGTTATATGTGAATGATTTTTGGAAATGTAAATCTGCGGGTTTCGTTGGAAATGCTTGCGAGCTTTGTCCACTCCTCATCCCCTCTGGAAATCTTGCGAGCTCTTTCCACCGTTTGTCTTGGCTTCTAACCTCTTTCGTCTCTCCGCAAGTTTACACCCCACCTGTATCTTTCTTCTTAAAGTAAGCAAATTCAGGGTGTCTTGTTTGAGTCAGGTTTCTTTGAGTCAAGTTTGTAAGAGTCAATTGTTGTAAGTCTTTTTATATAAAGTTGTGTTTTATAGTATTTGTGATCTTTTAAGCATTTTATGTCTTTATTTTGTTCCTAGAAAAGTTGCCTTTTTGATTGCATCAGTTGCGTTAGGTAGTCGATAGCCAGCGTAAAACTTGTCGAACAATAATGACATGAATCCTTTAAGAAATTATGTTAATGCTAGGGCGTCCCCTGGAAGCAACGCATTGTATGGCCTGAATACAGTGACAAGTGTGCAAGGGCCGCTGCACCGGCGCCCGGGTGCAATGTTAAATAGGCAAGGATTCCCACATCAAGGACGGATGTTGATGTATTTATTTATCTTGCATTTTAATTTATCTTGCATTATTTGTTTTGGACAAATTTAGTTATGTTTGCTATTTTATTTTATGCTATCCAATGATGGTGGTAAATCCGATGATCATGGTAGGAAAAGGATTGGGTTTGCTTACCTTGGGTTTGCCGGCTTTAGGGTCCACCTTATCCTTTGGGCTGTTTTCTAGTTCTATGGAGCCTTGGCTGATTTCGGTTTTGAGCTTTAGTTGTTGAAATTTTAGTGGTGCAAGCTCATTATTATCATGTGGAGGAGTAGCTCATTATAAGCTGATGTTTAGCTCTAAATTCATTATGAGGTGCAAGCTATTAGGTGAGTGGAACTTGTCTCTTCCTCTTCTTCTTTACCTCTTGAGCTGCTGCCTTTTTCCTTCAATTGATTACTGGATTGCCGTGGCCTTTATTCCCTTTTAAATGCTGCCTTGGTATACCGTGGCTTTTTCTTGATATTGGCTCTACCATTTGGAATTCTCTGTTGTTGATTACCGTGGCTTTTATCACTCCAGCTGTTGTTGTCTTTTTCTGTGCTGGAATCCGAAATGCTGTCCTGTTTCCTGTGCTGGATTTTAATGGCTGTTATTGGGCTGTTTAGTTCCCCTCTATTGCCTATATATTTGAGATGTTTTGTGAAGGAAGGGTTGGTGAATATTGTGAGCAAAATTGCTATAACCTGCGGGTTCTTCTTGGAAAAGCTTGAGAGCTTTGTCCACCTTCTCCACCTCCTCTGGAAATCTTGCGAGCTCTTTCCAACCTTTCGTCTCGGCTTCTAACCTCTTTCTTCTCTACGCAAGTTCCACTTCACCAGTATCTTTCTTCTAAGTTCCGTGGATAAAAGTTGTTGGCTGTTTTTGGTGGCATTTGTTGGAGGAGTTTAGTAGAACGTTGGATCCCTTTTGCAGTGGTGGACCTTTGGTTTGCATATCTAAATCCTTATTCTTAAATATATTCCTACACTCGGTACATGTGAGGAGTCCTCTTGCAGGATGTTCTGAGGATAGTGTTTAGTTGTTTTATGTTTGATTTCGTTGCTAACTTTTCTTTGTGTTTTGGTTTTTGGATGATCTTTGCTCTTTCTTTTTGAAATCTAGTGTTCCATTTAGTCTATTGTGTTCTCCAAGAAGTGTTTTTAATTTTTAATAAAAGTGGGATTTGATTTACTTGTCTTTCTTATTGAGTGTTGTTTCGAGTTGCTTACATCAATTTGGTATCAGAGCAAGTTCTCTTCCTCGGTGGTTTTGTTTTTGTTGGATTTGTTTGGCAAATCTTTTCTATTCTCCTAAATGGCTAATAATCCAGCTGATTGGCAACGCCTTTTGCAACAACTGAATAATTTGCAACAACAAATTAATACCATGACTGAAGCAATTGAGAACTTAAATGTTAACAACGCAAATGCTAATCCTAATGATCAAACTTCTGAAAGTGAAGAGGAGGTTCCTAGAAATCGTCATAGAAAACAAAAAAATTGGGATTATGGAATAAAAATTGATGTTCCTAATTTTGAGGGCAAACTACAACCTGATCAATTTCTTGAGTGGGTAGAGAAGATAGATCAATTTTTTGAGTGGAAAGAAATATCTGATAATCGGAAAGTTTGCTTTGCTAGCTTAAAACTTTCTGGTCATGCTTTAACATGGTGGAAAATTTTTCAAAATAATAGACTTAGAAGAGGAAAAGAAAAAGTCCAAAATTGGGAAAGAATGAATGAGAAAATGAAAGAAAAATTTTTGCCAACTGATCACGCTCGAACTATATTCCAAGAATTCAACAATCTGAAACAAGGAAATCAATCAATTGAAAAATACACTGAAATGTTTTACAAACTTCAATTTCGAAACGACTTAGAAGAATCTGAAGAGAAAACTGTTTCAAGATACATAAATGGTTTAAAATGGTCAATCCAAGATCAACTCAACCTGCATCATATTATTAAAACTGACGAGGCTTATCGTATGGCATTAAAACTGGAAAAGCAACATCAACGAGAAAAGGGTCACAGCAAAATTGTGGAAACATATAAGCGACGTTCATCTGGTGGAATTAAACCTCAAACTTTTGGAGGAACTTCTGGTTTGAAAACTAAAACTTTTGAAAATCAAAATTCTGAAAAGGGAAAGGGGTTATGGGAACTAAACCATCTGATCCACCTAAATTAATCGGACCATGTTATAAATGCGGGCTTTATGGTCATCTTTCAGCTACTTGTAGGAAAAATAACCCACCCAGAAATAATCTCATTGAAAATGATGAAAACTCAGAAGAAGGAGAAGTAGATGAAACTGAATTTGAAAATGACAATGAAGTTGAGAAAATTGATGTTGAGGGAGATGAAGGTGGAGATTTTTTAGTAATTCGACAAGTCCTAACGACAACAAATGATAAAGAAGACAGATGGTTAAGAAGAAACATTTTCAAAACAACTTGTACCATCGAAGGAAAAATTTGCACCCTTATGATTGATAGTGGGAGTTCAGAAAATTTTGTTTCTCAAAAACTGATCGACAAACTTAAACTTAAATCTAAACCTCTTGCAAAATCCTATAAGATCTCTTGGTTCAAAGAAGGAGGTGAAGTTCCAATCACTAAGCAATGCACTGTTAACTTATCTATTGGAGGGTCATTCAAAGATCAAGTTGTTTGTGATATTGTACCTCTTGAAGTTTGTCATATTTTGCTAGGTCGACCTTGGTAGTACGATAACAAAACTGTTCACAATGGAGAGAAAAACACATATACTTTAGTGCAAAATAATAAAGAGTTTACTCTTCATCCATAAAAGAATGTGCCAGATTCACCTGTTAAGAAAAACACAGTTGCCAAAATTACCTCTCCTGAACTGCTTTTAAATGCTAATGATTTGAAACATTTTGAGGTTGCTTATTTGGTTTTTGGAAAAGAATCTGATCCTGTTTTTCATATTCCAAAAAAAATACAAGCTTTATTAGATGAGTTTTCTGATCTGACTCCTGATGATTTATCAATTGGATTGCCTCCTATGCGACAAATTTCACATCATATTGATTTAATACCTGGGGCAACTTTGCCTAACCTTTCTCATTATAGAATGAGTCCGACTGAACATTTTGAGCTTTTTAATCAAGTATCTGAACTGTTAAAAAAGGGGTTGATTCAAGAAAGCTTAAGTCCCTGTGCTGTGCCTGCTTTATTAACTCCAAAAAAAGATGGAACATGGAGGATGTGTGTGGATAGTAGAGCCATAAATAAAATCACCATTAAATATCGATTTCCAATTCCTAGACTTGATGACATGCTTGATATGTTAAGTGGTGCCAAAATTTTTTCTAAAATTGACTTGAGAAGTGGGTATCATCAAATAAGAATAAGACCTGGTGATGAATGGAAAACTGCTTTTAAAACTAAAGAAGGTTTGTATGAGTGCTTGTTATGCCTTTTGGTCTTTCAAATGCTCCAAGTACTTTCATGAGAACTATGAATCATGTTTTAAAACCTCTCATTGGAAAGTTTGTTGTGGTTTATTTCAACGATATTTTGATTTATAGCATTCACCCTTCTGAACACTTAAATCATGTGAAGCAAGTGCTGCAAATCTTAAGAGAACAAAAACTTTTCATCAATCTAAAAAAATGTTCTTTCATGACTTAAAGTTTGACGTTTTTGGGCTTTATTGTTTCTGCTGAAGGAATAAAAGTTGATCCAATTAAAATTGAAGCAATTCAAAACTGGCCTATTCCTAAAAACATAAGCGAAGTAAGAGGATTTCATGATTTGGCTTCTTTCTATAGAAGATTTAAGTGCTGATCTTAGAAGCAATGCTTGCTTTGCTATGTCGCATAGAATTTTATGTGACATGAATAGAGACCTTTAATAACTAGGCTCTCTAATCATTAACTAAAATTTATATTTATGTTTGAGGTGGCATGTTGGATACTTGGATGAGAACCTAAGTTTTCTGCTCCTGATTTTACTATGTAGGAAAATATAACAATTTTTGGCAATACACCGATTTAATTTGTCTGCTTGATATTAAATAGATTTAAAAAAGAAATTAGGAGCGTCGAGTTCTGTTTCATTTACAATTATAATACATCAAATGCTGAACCAAACCGTGAGCCGCATACCATTTGTCATGACTCTCTTATATTAAAAAAATAATTTTTTAGAGTGTAATTTGATTTTTATTTCTAGAAAATCAGTGTACGATCTCACCTTATTCTCTTTTATGACTGGCAGGAAGTTGAGAAGTCATTTTCCTTTTGGGGTACCCGGGAAGGTGACCTTGTCCATCCAGCTGAGTGCATGCATCAGTTGCTTAATCATGTTCGGCATCATAAAGTTAATATTGATGGCAATGTTTGTACTGTCATGGTGACGACTCTGGTTCTTGAGGTAACAACCTTTCACCAATTTTAGTGTAAAAAAAAAAAAAAATTAAACCATTTTTTATGCTTTCACTCTTTTTCTACTTGTTTCACACGAAAAGTTGGAAATTTTTTCAGAAAAAGCATGAGAAAGTCAATAGCACCAAGTGACTTCGCAACCAGGGAAATGATTTTATACTAGTTTGTTACATTTCCTAAAACATAGCGTTATTTTTTTTTAAATGATAAAATAATTGGTGGCTAGCTTCATCAAAAATTATTGGGCTTGGAAGTCGAGTTTGTATTGAAAATGTAGAATATGGATATGAGTAGATAGTTCAAACAGCTATGCATACAGGCACAAATGCACATGGATATCTGTAAATTTAGGCATGTAAATTATATATGTTATTTTACTTGGATAAATTTGCAGCCATTCATTAACTCATGCAAATGCCCAAAAAAAGAAAGCAAAAAGAAGAGTGATAGTTGTGCACTATAGGTATTGTATATTTGGAAGAACATTTGTTGAAGATAAAGAAATAACAGCTATATGCTAAGAGGTGCATAAAAATTTTTAGTATCTTATTGAAATTCTATAAGCTTTTTTTTATTTAAGGGATTTCACAGTTAATGTGTTCAGATTAAAGAATACTTCATACTAAAGACTAAGATATCAAGAAAAAAATAAAGTACTTCGTGAAATTATTAATTGAAAATTTTAAGAAGAAATAACTTACAGAAGAGCAAACAAAATCTTGAAGCATATTAGAGATTTATTGAAAGAAGCTACTTGAAGCAAATCTTTTTTTTCAAATGAAATACTTTTGGAGATTTATTGAGATATTAGAGCAGTTGGTTTAGAAACATTTTTATTATAATCCTAAGATTAAGAAAATGCTAAATGCGTGGAAAACAAGCAAGTTTGTGATAGTTTTAGAAACAAAAAAAGAAATGCAATATTGTCGTAATTATATAGGAATCAAACATATATATATGAATATATGATGCATGATATCAAAAAGAGAAATGAAACAAAGGGTTTGAAAAGACATGTTATTATGGGAGTAATAAATCAATACGATGTTAGAAAGATCTATTATGGAGGTAATTTTTGCCGAGGTAATTTATGGAGCAATTAGAAAGTAATAAAAGGCTATTTGTATGATTTTTATTTATCTTAAGACAATAGATTAAGTAACTTAAGAATTAATTTTGTGCATATTAAAGATAATGTGTAAAATATATTAAAGTTTATTAAAGATATATATGGTGGATAGAATTGCATCAATGACCATCCTCAAATTCTTTTCTTTTTGTTGGTTTGTTTATCGTGAAATTGACGTCAATTAGACTAGATTAAATGATATTGAACTAATTAAGTGAATTATTATATGTCTTAAGATTTAATTGAGTTTATTAATTGTTCAGGGTTAAATCGATAGAGATAGGACTCTTAATTCATGGGGTTATGTTTGGTACTCTTCAAATCATTATACAAATGGGGAATAATTGAATGGCTTTAATGGGTTAAATACGAACCTGGCCCAACATAGTACTATTTATTTTCTACTACATTACATCACCTAAATATCTTTATTCATTGTAGATATGCCCTCCCCCCTTCTTACTTCTCAACCATGATCTCCACTCACATGTCTCATTTTCCCTAGTTCTGTGTGCCAAAATGGCTTGCCTGCCTACTTGATCAATGCATTCTTTGACTTCCAATGCATTCTTTGATGTCCAACGCATTCATCTCACTCTTTCATGATTTGGTTCAAGGTTTCTCATAGGTGTAAGTCCCTATGGTTTATTACTTATTTTTATAACAAAAGAAAACTTTCAATTAAGACTAGTAATTAGACATATACTAAATAACCGGCGCATAACATTGATTTTAGGGTTTGATTTGGGTTTTTAGGGATTGTAATTGGCTATTGTATACTTAAAGTGGATTGTAGGGAAATAATGAGGAATTCAATCAATATATCATGGTTCTGTCATCCCAGGCTGTCGTGGTCCCTAGTCTACTTAGTCAGAGGAGATAGTCGACTCAACCTAACCAAAGGACGCTTGTCGGCAGTCATAGTTTTCTTCATCTAAGGGTATATTATAGACTTGAGGTGAATATTTGCCTAAAAAGATATATTTAAGTTAATATTAACTAATAGAGGCCCATCTACTTTATCAAGTATATCATATTATTTATTACTCAAAGGTTTGAACAATATACAAGTTTTTGCTGTGACCGTAATTTAGTGCTATCATTTTGCAACAAAAATCACCTTATCAGAGGACCATCATCATAATTGTTTACATATGGTACAATTTAGCTACAAAAATCACTGGTTAGATAACACGTTCAATGTCCTTACTGGTGGAAAACTATTTGATAATTAATTTTAATGATATTCTAGACAAAATATTGACATAAGTTATTCTTCAATGTCCTTAATGGTTGCAAAGGGTAGATGAATTTTGCTTTAAGTTTTAGGTGATTGATTTCATTTTAAGTATTTAAACTTTTAGTGGATATTAATTATTTTACCTTTTATCAAAATTTAGGCCTTAAATGAGCAACTTTAGAGTTTGAGGATATTTTTGAAAAATTAAGCACTCCCTTTCAGTTACATTTTTTGTCAACATGGTTATTATAGGGGTGACACCGAAGTTACTTTAAATATATTTGTATTATATGAAAATTTGGAGGCATTTAAAAAGATAGATTCCCCTATGTTTGAGATTCACTTTCAACATGACAATCATTGAGGTGCTTGAGTTTATTTTTTTTTTTTATCATTTGAACTTTGCCAACTCTATTCATCTACTAATAAAGGATCAGGGTCAACGTGAATTATTTTGTTTTAATCTGCACAACATCCTCGAACCCTAAATTTAGGAGTTTGACATATAGATCGGAGCACATGCAAATGCATTTATTTTAAAAGGAAACTTTAGTTTGACTTGCTTTTAACTTAACATTTTTGTATGTTCTGTCAAACATTTAACACTCATCAAAGTCTATGCTTGAAATTTAAACCTCTTTTTAAATGAAGTGCGTTTGTTTTTCAGTGCTTTTGCATCATGCACTTATGCGTTATTCATTGCATTTACATAGTGCATTCACATATTTTGATTGTGTGGGCGCACTTTTGAGTGCATTCATATGATACACTTGCATGTTTTTTTAGTGTATTTGTATAGCATATTTGCACACTTTTCAGAGAGAGGAACTTTACAATCTTTTATAATTTTCTAGTTCATACAGTATTCGCGAATATCATGCTTATATATTTATTACGCTCGACGGAGTACATGTAGACTTGCCATTTTTAAAAGGTTATTTTTTGGCACAAATTTTGGTGTAATTATGTTGTGTATTTGCACGCTTTTGAGTGCATCCGTATGACGCATGTACACTTGGTGCACTTAATGCATTTACATATTTTTTTGGGGTATTTTTAGTGGAGTTTGAGGATTATCTCTTGGCACACATGATTTGAAAAATACTGAATTTGACTGTTATTCAGTTTCACGATTCTTGCATAACTTGAGGCCTGCGTCAAAATTTATACAAATAGTGAAGTTTCATAAAATTTAATTTTAGCATTTATATTTTTTCATACAATTTAAAGAATTTTAATTGATTGTTTTTTGTCCGCTTGTATGAATAAGAGTTGTGGATTCAATGGCAAAGTAGAAGAAATTGGGAGGAGTATGGGGGGGGGGGGGCGCAGAGGAGGCATACTTTTTGCATTTGTACGTTTTATAATTATTTTAATATTATTTGGGGCACACTTTTTTCATTTGTATCTTATATGAGTATTTTAATATTATTTTATTAAAAATGCGGACCACACAAAAGGATTCTTTCTCGAAAAAATATGGAGAGAATTAGGCTCTCATTTCTCACTTGTAAGGATTCATTTGAGTTCAAGAGTTTGGGTCCTCAAGCTTTTGAGTGCAGTGGTAAGATCTTGTTTGCATTCTTAAGGAATTTGCAAGTTTCAAAGTCTCTTGAAAGTCCTATATTTTGTATTTGTCATTATCATTTTGTTCTTTTATGTTATTTATGCTACACTTTAGATTTTTAATTTTGAATATTAATTGCTTGCATTAGTATTTGTTACAAATCAGAGGTTTGAGAAGAAAAACTTGAATTTTATTATGCAATATACTCCCTATTTATAGATCTATATAAGGTGTATTAATAAGGAAACAAATAACTCTAAATAATTGCAGAATAATGAGTAATACAATCATTCCTAAATCAACAATCTAACTATGGAAGGAATTAATGCGATCCAGGTGGTCTTCCCACGGATTATTGTTCATAGCCGTGGGATCCTCTTTGGAACGTGAGGCTGAGATTTAACACTCCCCCTCAAGCTGGAGAATATAAATCTGCCATTCCCAGCTTGTCAATCATTCTGATAAAGGCAGAGTTAACCAATCCTTTGGTAAGGATGTCTGCTAGTTGATTTTTTAATGACACATAATCGATACATACTAGATCACTATCTAATTTTTCTTTAATAAATTGTCTGTCCACTTCTATGTGCTTTTCTTGTAGTCCTGTTATGCTGGACTGGATTGTGGGCTATACTGATTGTTGATTTGTTGTCACGGTGTATCTTCATGGGGTCATCCAACTTGATATTTAAATCTTTCAGAATTATTTTGATCCATAGTAACTCACATATTACCAAGGCCATAGATCTATATTATGCTTCCGCACTAGATCTTGCCACCACATTTTGTTTCTTGCTTCTCCATGCAACTAGGTTCCCTCCAAGAAATGTGCAATATCCAGAGATAGATCTTCTATCTGCTGGTGATCCCTCATATTCAGCATCCGTATATACTTTTAGGGTTATTCCGCGATCTCTCTTAATGAGAATCCCTTTTCATGGGTTCCCTTCAAGGTTATGCAATATCCTGTCTACCGCTTGCATGTGAACCTGTTTTGGATTCTGCATAAACTGACTAATCATGCTTACAGCAAATGTTATATCGGGTATAGTGTGAGAAAGGTAGATCAATTTCCTTACAAGTCTCTAGTAGGCCCCTTTATCTACATCTGGATCATCTTTAGCTTCCCCAAGTTTAATATTAGATTTTACTGGTGTCGGTGCTGGTTTACAAGCTAGATTACCTGTTTCTTTTAGAAGATCTTTAATGTATTTCTATTGTGAGATGAAGATTCCTTTGCTGGAGTTACTTCAATTCCAAGAAAGTATTTTAGTCTACCAAGTTCTTTGATGTCAAATTCCTCAGTAAGATTTTTCCTCAACCTAACTTTCTCCTCTTCGTTATTTCATGTTAAGATAATATCATCCATATATACTAATAATATTGTGACTCCCCCTGAATCTAAGTGTTTAAAGAATAATGTATGATCCTCTTGACTTTGTTTATATTCATTAAGAAGCATGAATTTTGAGAATCTTCCAAACCAGACCCTTGGTAATTGTTTGAGCCTATATAGTGTCTTTTTTAATCTGCACACCTTATTACCTTCAAATTTTTCCTTAAATCCTGGTGATATTTCCATAAATATCTCTTCCTCCAAATCCCCATATAGGAATGGATTTTTTACATCCAATTGTTCTAGATGTCAGTTGTACTTGGCTGCTAGTGAGAGTAGTATTCTGACAGTGTTCATCTTGGCTACAAGTGCAAAGGTTTCTTGATAGTCAATGCCATATGTTTGAGTGTACCCTTATGCCACTAGTCTTGCCTGATATCTTTCTAGTGTGCCATCAGCTTTGTACTTTACGGAGAATATCTATTTGCATCGAACGGGTTTTTTCCCTATCGGTAATTTGATGATCTCCCATATATTGTTCTTCTCTAGAGCCTGCATTTCATTTATTATGACATTTTTTCAATTTTTATCAGATAAGGCCTCAGAAATATCTTTAGGAATATGGATATTTTTTAGTATAACCAAGAAATTTTTGTGAGGATGAGAAGTTGTTGAAGGATATAGAGTTGGTTATAGGGTATAAGGGAGGTGGTGAGCTTACCTTATTTTTAGGAGATGGTTCAAATTTTTGGATTTACTTTGGAGTATAACCTGAATTTGTATGCCTGGAGTATACATATTTCCAAATCTAGTGATAGCTTTTTCTTTTATTTCCCTATCCTGGTTTTCAGGTGGATTGGTTTGAGGTGGTGGAGGAAGGTCAAGAGGTGTTAATTCATCTTCCTCATCTTCAGTCTCCCCCTGAAGATGAGGCTTGAAAAAATAGAAATTTTGTTCATCAAAGGTAACGTCAACAAAGACGAGAAATTTTCTTGTAGGAGGATGATAACACTTGTAACCTTTTTGGGTAGCTGAATAGCCAATAAAGATGCATTTGAGTACTCTTTGATCTAATTTTTATCTATTTTGGTTGTGAATATGAGGCGGTGCACCCAAAGATTTTTGGTGTAAGGTTATGATGGGTTCGAAATTCGAGGTAAAATGATGACAAGATTTTCATTGGAGTTCTGAGTACAATGGCTGTTGAAGGTAGTCGGTTTATGAGATAAGTTGTAGTTAGGAGAGCTTCTCCCCAATAGAATTTGAGTATATTGTAGTGGAATAGGAAAGCTCGAGTGGAGGCTAAAAGGTGGCCATTTTTCTCTCTGCAACCCTATTTTTGTTGTCGGGTGTGAACGCAGGACTCTTGGATGATCCATTCACTTTGGAAGTAGGAGGAAAGGGTTTGGTTGAAATAGTCATTTGCATTATCAGAGTGAAATCTTCTTATTTTCACCCCGAATTGATTTTGGATCATGGTATGAAAAATGGGAAGAATGGTGCTAACATCGGATTTATTTTTTAGGAGATAGATCCAAGAGACTCTAGTGCAATCATCAATGAATGATACAAACCATCGAGCACCAGAGATATTGAGGATTTTTTAATGTCCCCATATATCACTATGAATAAGGTAAAAAGGAGTGTCACATCTCTCATTTTTGTTTGGGAAGGAAGTTCTTTTATGTTTGGCTAACTCACAAGTTTCACAATGAAAATGTTTATTTTCTAATTTTTGAAAAAGTTGTGGATACATATGTCTTAGAACATAGAAATATGTGTGTCCTAACCTATAATGATGAAGCCAAATAGTGGAATTCTTATCAACTAGGGATAACATAGAGTAGCTATTTTTAGGTTTGTTTAGTTCTTCCAAGTAGTACAATTTAGCTTTCTTCTTAGCAAGTACAATCTTCCTCCCCGATCTCTGATCATGAAATAAGCAATAGGTAGGGTTAAATAAAGCTTGACAATTATGATCATTGGTAAGTTTTTGTATTGAGATTAGGTTTGTGGATAATTGAGGTACGCGGAGCATATTTTTTAGGGTGAGTGAGGGAGATAATGTTATATCTCCTTGGCCTGCTACCGTGGTAAGAGAACCTTCAGCAGTGATGATTTTCTTGTTGCTTGGGCAAGGAGTATAGTTGATGAAGTGGTTAGGTGAGTGGGTCTTATGGTCTGTGGCTCCTGAGTCAATGATCCATAATTCTTTTAAATAATTTTTAGAGGTACTTAAATGAATAGAAATCGGAAACTTACCTGAGAGTGTGAGTGAGGAAGATACATTTGGTTTTTCAAGGGATACTAGGAGTCGTTTTAGTTTATCAATATCTTCTTTATTGAATTCTCCAAGGTTGGGCTGTACTTCTATGGTGGGTTGGCTTGTAGTGTTGTTGGCATGCGACGTGCTCCTTATTTCAGCTTTTTGATTACACTCCTTGCTGGGGGGTTTTCCATGTATTTTCCACCACGTTTCCTTTGTGTGTTTAGATTTTTTGCAATAACTGCACCAAAGTGAGTTTTTGTCTTTGAATTTTGAAGAATCTTACCTTTCCATGACGATTCTTTGTTCATCACCGTTGCTAATTTTTCAACGACCTTTGGTTCTAACATCACTCCTCGTTGACTTTCTTCTGCACGGATGAGAGAAATGGTTTCATTGTGTGAAGGCGTCTCCTCTTTATCGAAGATCTGGTCAAATTCTGTATTTAGTCCTGTAAGAAAATCATAAACTTTCTATTTCAATAAAGTTCTTTAGGATCGCAACATCTTCCGGACATCTGGTCTCTATACATTTATAGTGATCAAGTTCTTGCCACATTTTGTAGAAGGGTGGCATACTCCGTCACGGTCTTACTCCCTTGTTTTGTGCTTCCAACTTTGACTTTAATTTCAAAGATTTGAGCCGCATCACGAGCTTTGGAGAAGGTCTGGCTGGCAGCATCTCATATGTCCTTTGCAGTGGAAAGGAACATAAATGTGTCACTAATTTTTGGAGTCATGGAATTCCACAACCATTACATAATCATGGAGTCTGGTTCATCCCACGCCTCGAATTTAGGATCTTCTTCTTTTTGTCCTCCTCCAAGGAGGTGGTGTATTTTCCCTTTCCCTTTCAAGTATGTCTTCATAAATTGAGACTACTTTAGGTAGTTCTTCCTATTTAGACGATAGGAATATTGCATACTTTGGAGGTCACCTCATCCTTGGTTCACCATCGACTCAGTTTGGTTAATGCTCTTGGAGGAATTGATTTCTGACATTATGATAGTGATTAAGACTATATGTATAATTTTGGGTAGCAATGAAGGCTTCCAAAAAAATTTTTCTTGTTCGACAATAAAGGTCGATGATAAAGTTTTGTTTTTTGTTTTTTGTTTTTTTTTTTTACTAAAAAAAGATTTTTTTTTTCTAGTTTAATAAACCAAACCAGTCGAGCCTTTAAAAAAAGCACGGATCGGGACTAGGGCACGGGGTCGGGCTCCTCTCAATGGAGTCTCGTTCAGCTTCGTTGCTTCATGGTCGCTCCTTCGGCCCGTTCTTGGCTGTTCGACTTTCCACCTTCGACGACTTTGTCCTTCCTCTCAATTCGGAAGTTTCGCTCCTTCGGTTCGTTCGTGGATGTTTGACTATCCTCCTTCGACGACTTGTCCTTCCTGTTGGATCGGAAGTTTGGATCGGGGCTTCAGCTCCGTCTCAGCTTCCGTCTTCGGCGTGAGGGTAGTCGTCCGTCCCGTCCCGGCTTCAGCGTGTGGGGAATCGTCCGTCCCGGCTTCGGCATGCACGGAGTCGGCAGCAATCAAGTCTTGGATGCTCCGAGCTTTTTCTCTTCCTCCTCCGACGATCTAATCTTTCTTCGACGGCAATTAAGGCCGTTGGCTCTGACACCATGTTACAAATTAGAGGTTTGAGAAGAAAAACTTGAATTTTATTATGCAATCTACTCCCTATTTATAGATCTATACAAGGTGTATTGATAAGGAAACAAATAACTCTAAATAATTGCAGAATAATGAGTAATACAATCATTCCTAAATCAACAATCTAACTATGGAAGGAATTAATGCGATCCAGGTGGTCTTCCCATGGATTACTGTTCATAGCCTTGGGATCCTCTTTGGAACGTGAGGCTGAGATTTAACAGTATTTAAGTACTTAGTTTGTGTACCTGTCATTCGATTAGTTGTATATTTACAAGTCTTTAGGCTCCATATTGTGTAATTTTCATGTTAAATTCTGGCAGTCTTCTGTGTCTCCCCCTGCAGGGAGTATAAGCATGCCCACTATACTAAGAAATACGTTTATGGTTGATGTCTTGCGGCACTATTGTCGGAATTCTCAAAAAATTCTCATCATATCAAGAAAGGTGTGCTTGTCATATCTACACGAGAAAATGCATCAAGTAAAATACCCAGTCGTGTCACCCACGTGGTTGACGAGATTCCTCCTACCATACTTAAAAAATCATGTATGAGGCTCCACTCACATCATCAAACACATCACTAACTGGATCCACCAAGGCGTCGTGAACGTTGCCAACAAGTTTTCTTTTTCATGCTAAGAAAAATGTGTATGGGGTTTCACTCAACTTGTTGAATGCATTGCTAGTGAGGGCCACCGGAGCCGTTGCAAATTTCGCCAATAAGCTTCCACCCGTTATGCTAAGAAAAGCATTTACGGGGCTCCACTTGTCATGCTAAATGAATTGCGAATAGGTTTTGGGGAGTTTCCCGCCGCGTCGTGATTATTGCCGATGAGCTTTCTTATGCACCTCTTATCATCAAATTTCACACACACCCTTTGGTCTTGATTCTCCTCGTCTCTTTGCTTTCTGCAGACCTACAACTCTTTGTCTTGAACTTAGTGCAGCATTTGTCAGCTTTGCAACTGGCATATCTCCACACGTAACCAGTGCCAATCCAATCAACACGTGAACTGGAGAACCTAGAATTCATCACCCTAAAACCCTTAGTCAACTTAACCGCTCAAGCACATCTAATTTTGATCTTCTTTCATGCGAAAAATTCTCAGCGCACAAATGCAATAACAAAAACTAGAAAATCTCAACAGCCATTGATCTTTGATCTGGACTTAATTTATAAACGTCTATTGAACTTTGATTTAAATGGAATTTCAACCTATGCATTTGTTGAATATGTTGATCCGACCAAAGTACTCCCTCTATTGATTTTTTATCCGGGTCCACAGAGAGATTTTCTTATTGGTTTAAGTGTCGTCAGCACATACCACTCTTTGACTATGAGAGGAAAATTTAATGTTATCGTCATCCTCTTAAATAGTAGCAGCATAGGCAAAAGAAATAAATATAACAAGGTTTAAATAATAACTTTTTTTTTAAAAGTGAAAATAATGCTTGTGGCCCATAATTTGATAACCTCCTCATATATTGATCTTGAATCCTGATTGAGTTTGTAAACCTTTGCGTTCATTTGTTCTTTGATTCGGCCTGAGATCATTGATTTGAGTTTAGGGAGATGAATACTTGCCACCAATATTTATAAAACTTAGGTGTAACTTTGTTGTTATTAGCAAGCGGTAGTAATGCCATTGCCAAGCTTCAATGTTGCTGATATACCCGTGACCTCCAACTGAAGGTAGGTGGGGTGTTTCCCTTGGTGCAGAAATCCCAGATGATAAAAGATAGCTCATAGGGTTGCTATCTGCTATTCTGTAACCCGCACTAAACTACAAGATAATATAAAACATTTTATGACGGAATTTAAACCAAGATCTATTGCATTAATTTTCAAACTTACCAAAAAAGTAAACAAATATTTTTTTTTGTTCTTTTTTTTTTGATGAAATGCAAATAGCATTAAAAAAGAAATAACAACCTAAAACAAGCTAGTCAAAGTAACCCTAAAGAATCACATTCCTTCAAGAAAAACAAGAATGAAGGAGAATTATCTTCAAAGCTAATGTCATCCCAAACAAAAGAGTTCTTTAAAGCCAAATTAGCACATATATCCGCTAATTTGTTACAATCTCTTTTAGTATAAGAAAACAAAACTTGTTTGAAATCAAGAAGGAAAGACAAGTTATCCTCAATGCATTTACCAACCTTCCAAGTCTTCATAGCCGATTGAAGAATTTCTATGATGTTATAGTTATCTCCTTCAATTATGATTCCTTGAGCTTCAAACATCCATTCACGGATGATGTTTTTCAAATAGAGAACCACCATCAATTCAACTTGAGCAATGTCCCAATGCATAGTATTTACTCCGAAAGCAATAAGAAATCTTCCTTTATTATCTCTTGCAACACCACCGAATCCAGCCACATTATTTGATAAAATAGAAGCATCTACATTAATTTAATCCACCCGGTTGGAGGAGGATACCAAGAGCAAGACAGCTTTCGCTGGTTAGTATCCCAGTTTTCCGGTGCAGGATTAATAAAATTTCTAACTGTAGCTGTAGAGACCACATTTGCTGCCAAAGAATTGGTTGAGTCTTCAATGCCATCATTAATCAATTTACATCTACTTTTCCACACAAACCAAGTAGTAGTACAATACATATTAGCACTGAGAGAATTCTTTCCTACAAGCTTCTTTAAACCTTCAAAACATCCGTGCAGATTGTCATAAATTGGAATTTTGAAGCCCCAGCTATTGAGCATAGAAATCACTTCATGAAGCTTTGGACAATTTCCTGCAATATGCCAATCGTTCTCATCTTATTTACATCCCCTCGGGCAGCCTGAGAAGTTACTCACTTTCCTTCTAACTAGAAAATCATTGGAAGGAATGGCATCATTATACAACCTCCACCAAAAAAGCTCAACCTTCGGTTTTAATTTTAATTTTTTCATCCAATACCATATAGCACTATCTCCATTTTTGTTTGACAATGCTTGAAAAGCCAAAGCAGCAATTGACTTTCCTGAAAATTTAGAATTTAGCTCAATAAGATCATACACTCTACCAGCCTGAATTGAAATTTGAGTGATAAGTTTCACCAGATGCTCCCCAAATATTAACTGAACATGATCAATATTCCATTTTCCTTCCAGAATAAAATAACTGAGCTTGAATTCGTTTGGTTCCAAACAGTTGACAAACTTCTGCCACCTTGCTATACTTTTATCTAGAATCCAGCTATCAAACATCCAATTGATCGAATTCCCATTAGAAACATCCCACCTAACAATGTTTCTAAGATAATGAGCTCCCATTGTGATGATTTTCCATGTTGATGAGCAATCTCTTTTCATTGGAGTTATCCAGATGTCTCCTCCATATTTAGCTCTTAAAATTTGATTAAGCAAAGTTGAAGGCTTCGTGCAGAAATTCCATGCCAGGTTGGCCCGTAGAGGACCTATTCTTGATACAGCTGAGAATAAGCCTCTACCGCCTTCTTCCTTGGTCTTGCAAGCTTATTCCATGAAGCATAATGAATATCAGCATTCCCATCTTTCTTTTTCCACAAAAAGCTTCTACACATTTTATCAAAGTCTTTTAAAATACTCAAAGGAACAAGAGAAATTGAAGTTAAGAACATAGGCAGAGAGAGAAATGCTAATTTGATGAGCACCATCTTTCCTTCCAAAGAGATGAATTTTTGTCCCCAAATGTTTAATCTATTTGCTGCAACTTCCATAAGTTTAGAGAAATCCGAAGATACCACTCTCTTCAAGGTCATCTTCACACCAAGGTAATTCAACTCTTTAACCTCCTTAAATTTAAGAAGATTGGAGATTCTCTTTTCAGTTATATGTTTAGTAAATTTTTCAAAAATAATCATAGATTTACCCTTGTTAACTTTTTGACCTGACCATAAACAATACTTATTAATGATAGACTTCAATTCCTTAATAACTTTTATCTTGCCTTCCGAGAAGATTATAATATCGTCTGCATAAAGCAAATGGGACACTCTAGGAGCCTTGGGAGAAATAGAGATCCCCACATCCCCTTTCCTGCCACTTAGTGCATCTGATAGGACTTGAGAACATAGAATAAACAAATAAGGGGATAAAGGCATCCTTGCCTAAATCCACATTTCCCTTCAATCCAATCAGTTTTCCTTCCATTGATCAATATGCAATATTTGGGATTTAAGATGCATTGTAATATAAGATCCTTAAACTTAGTAGGAAAGTTAAAGTGAGAAAGCACTTGCCTCAAAGCATCCCAACCCATCCTATCATAAGCTTGTTCCATGTCAAGCTTGATTGCCAAAAGACCTTTCTTAGCTTTAGAGTAGCGAAATTTATTGAAAACTTCTTGTGCCAAAAGAACATGATCTGACAACGAACGCCCTTTGATAAAAGCAGCTTGATCCGTCAAGATTAATTTATGAACCACCATCTCCAATCTACTCAAAATCATTTTTGCAATAACTTTATAAATGGTCAAGCATAAGCTAATAGGCCGATAATTTGTTACCTCATGAGGATTTTGAGTCTTCAGTATTAAGACTATAATAGTTTCTTTCCACGACCTGTGCATATCTCCAGAAACTAGGAAATGGCTCACTGCTAACCAAACATCATCAGCTATCAGTTTCCAGAACTTCTTCAAGAATTAAAATGTTATCCCGTCCACCCCGGGAGCAATATTGCTCCCAGATTTGTCAATAATACTTTGAAGCTCCTCCCTATTGAACTCTGCTTCCAAAACAGATTGATCTTTCTCATTGATGATTACTGAAGGTTTAGGCCAGCCCTCTAGCATACAATGCCTATGTTGCCATTTAAGCTTGAAAAATTCAGAAAACACTTTCTGAATTTCATTTTCATCCTCCGTAATGTTACCTTCATTAGTCTTGATGTGACTAATCCAATTGGTATTTTTCCTGGCATTAGCAAATGCATGAAAAAAACCAGAATTACAATCACCTTCTTCCATCCACCTTGCTTTAGCTCTTTGCCTCCACCAGGTATTTAGTCTTGCAAGAGTGATATTGAGTTCATTGATTTTGAATCTTAAAATCTGCAGCTTCTCAAAAGAAATCCCAAATTCGCCTTCTTCCAATTGAATTTCATGTATCTCTACCTTCAACCTGTCCCGAAGAACCATAAGGTTCTTGAACTTGGCTTTGCTCCAGTAGAAAAGTGCTCTCAAAGTTCTTTTAAATTTAATATTAAGAGAAGATGCCGGGTCCATCCCCAGCATATTTACTCCAAGATTTCTTCACAATTGCCTCTGCTCCATGGTAAGTTGCCCAAACTTCTTCATACCAGATATCAATGTTGTTCACCGCTGCAGGTTTAAAAATCTCTAGTAAAACAGGACAATGATCCGATGCTATACGAGATAAATGTTTCACCATAGCAAGATGAATAGAGTTCAAAGCAATGGAATTGATAAGGCATCTATCTAATTTCTCTAGAATCCGAGCTCCTCCGGATTTGTTGTTACACCAAGTGAATTTAGGTCCCATAGACTTCACCTCATGTAAATCATTGTTGATCATAAAGTTCTTCAAATCTTTAGCTCCTTGAGACAAGAAGAATTTTTTCCCACCTCTCTTATCATCTTGACAAAGAATACAGTTGAAATCCCCTCCTATCACCGTAGGCAAGTCCTCCGAGCAATATTTCACTAAACATTCCCAAAGGATTTTTCTATCACTGGTTTTATTACTCCCATATACAGTTGCTATCTTCAAAATTCCTTTGTTGAAAATCTGTAATTTTCCCACTATCATTTGTGAGGAAACTTCATCCACTGTGAAAGATGCCAAGTCCTTCCTCCATAAAACCGTCAAGCCTCCAGATAAGCCTTCAGAGGGAACTAAAAATGATTCCCATAATTTAAGAATTCTCCAAGGAATTTATTTTAGTTTCCATCAATCCTACAAAAAACACCTTGTGGTCTTTAATCACTTCCTTCAGATATAGAGCAGCCTCCACCTTCTTGGCTCCTCTACAATTCTAGAAATGCATCGAATTCATTGTCTAAAGATGGGAGAAGGTCCCCCATTCTTTTTGCTTTTAGCTCCATCCTTTTTCCTGTCACGTTCCAATATATTACCCGATCCGAGAGACTTCAGCTCTTTAAACAGTTTAACCTTCTTTCCAGAAGATATATTTCCATTCACAGCCTTCTCAGAGTTATATACATCTTTATCCTTCGTGTGAACAAGTTTGGTTTTTACATCATACACTGCTTCCATATTCTGAGGAATATTTTCAACAATTTCGCCTTCTTCTGCACAGCCAAACTCTTGACTTTCCATAGCTTCATTCAGATTTGATTCTTCCATAGCAACCAATACATCAAATTTATTGATAATTTTAAGAGGGGGTTCAACCAAAATTACCTCAGCTGGCTGTTTATCTGGAATTTTATTTAGAAGATTTTGAACCGAGTATTTCTTCAGAAATTCTGTCTGGCATTTCAATAGATTCTGGAATAGGCTGATCATCTCTCGAACAAACTCCTTCTGGTTCAACATTCTTCTTAGAATTATCTGCCAAGTTTTGGAACATACATCTTTTTCATAGGAATAGAGATCCTATTAAAGAAATTCTTTCTGTCAACCATTCTCCTGCTTCTTCTGTTGCCCTGTCTCACCTGGATCCATGAGTCATCCTTTACTTTCTCAACATCTACAACTGATTTAGCCTCTGCCTTTTGATTTCCTGCCTTGTAAAAGTCAGTTGTATTAGCAGTTGTTGCAGCCTTGTCTTTATTAACTTCAGAGCAAGTGTTAACCACATGACCAATTCTACCACACCCATCACAAATTTTAGAAAACCCTTCATACTCTACAGCTTGATAAAACTTTCCAGTCGTTCCTTCCACCCAAATATCTTTTGGGAGTTTTAAATCTAAGGGAATACGAACACAAACCCGTGCAAACTCGCTTCTACTCCATTGGAACATATTTCCATCAAGAAGGAAAGGTTTGCCCACCATCGAAGCTATTCTGCAGATGTTTACCTCATCCCAGCACTGAAGAGGCAAATTGGGAAGTCGGATCCACACCGGAGCTGAAATGCCTTTGAGAGAATTAGGATTGAATGCAGTGGACCATTTATCCAGTCCCACTGCCTGACCTCTCACCCACCAAAGTCCACCAGAAAGTATGTTCTCCACTGCAGCCGAATCTTCAAACGAGCAAAGCATCCATCCACGTCCCAAACCAGTTATGTGGAATTTTCCAAAATTATTCCACTGTCTTCTTAGATCCATGCTAACCAAATGAAAAGGAATTTCATCCCCAAGGATCTTCACTACTAAGGCTTTCTCCAATCTCTTGGCATTCTCCAATTCCTTTTCAGCAAGCAATCTAACTCCCTGTCCATCTTCAATTAGAAAAGAACCCAGCTCCAGGCTATCAACCTTGATGTTCTGTTCTTGTGCCAAACCGAATTGTTCTCCACATTACTCCGAGTGCTTGGTGGTTGAGCAGGATTATTAAAACCTTCATTAGATACAACTGGAGCTGTAAGAATAGACTCAGCATCAGACCTTTGCCGCAAATTCTCATCCACCTTATCTTCATTTCTGGATTTAAACTTCACCTGGGGGGAAGCCGATAAATCCTTCCTACTTGGTGAAGAAGGTAGAGATGCATAGTTGAAGCTCTTGATAGATGAGATCCTTGTTCCTTTAGAGGACGAAGCTTCCAAATTAAATTTACCAATAACTTCATTGACAGAAACAGGGCTGTTAAAAGATTTCACATTAAATCCACCGTCCTCCTTTAAAATTTCTTTCCCTTTCCCAATCACTGAAACAGGAGAAGCTTTTTTCGTTAATAGACCACCCTCATTAATCACCAGAGGTTTTGCTATCAGATTTTTGAAGTTCTTATTGAAATAATTAAGCGTTTTCAATCCTCCATTGAAAACTTCAGATGATTTTTTCACTGGAATAGACAATCCTTTTCTGTAATTCGACTAGGATTCCGACGAGATAATCCGATTGCGATTCAAAGTATCCTTTAAAGATCGCCGGCCTTCCGGCCGATCGCCGGATCCACCAGATGCGTATACTGAGTCCGCTGAAGATGAACTGAAAAAACGGAACAAAATTTTTGAATTCCCAGCAGTTTAAGGCTAAATTTTTTTTTTGTTCATAAGATGCAAACTAGATGAGGGAGATTATTCAAATATATTGGTTCTGAACCAAACATCCACATCTTGTTTTTTATTATAACAAGCTATGTCCTGAACAAAATAGATCTAATTATAGAATAACTCATGAATATAAATATAAATTTATACGAATATTTTTGGTGAGGCATTGTACTTTTATTTAATTTTGGCTTGGCTCTAATATGTTTGCTTTGCTTTGAGAAGCAGCTTTGCCCTCAAACCTGATGAAAAGAAATAACAAATAGATAAAGCAAATAATTTCTTTATGTTACATTATATCCATACATTCCATAAAGATTAAAGAAATATTGTATAATGCTTTGCGTAATCTAATTCATCCCCCCAAAAGCTATATTATGGATCCAAATAATTCAAAAAGTATTCGAGGGGCAAAAGATGTATGGCAGGCTTGCTTAGTATTTATAAATGATGTGTCAACATCAATGATAATGTCAGTAAATTGATGAATTATATTGGTGTGTTAAAATTTGCGCAAGTATAATCTTAAATCTTAAATAATATTATGTGTACTGATTAATTATGTCATGTCTAATTATTATGTTAGAGGCTGAACCAAACCATGAAATGTGAACCAGAGTTTCATTTTGAGCTAGAGCTAAGTGTGTGGGTCCAGCGCATTGCTTCGATTCCCATATAGAATATGCTTCGAAATGTGTTTTTAATAACATTGCATTCATGATGGGAATTGCCCTTTTCCTCCCATTGTAAAATAACTATGCTTGTTTATCTCAGATTCAACGCCCTTATGATTAAAGACTATGAGAAAGCCGAGAGAACCATCAAAGACTTCCATATCTAGCCAATATTGGGTTTGATTAAATTTCTATCTTCTAATGATATCTTTGAGACTTTAAATTTGAATTGCTCTCCATAAAGGATAAATCTGGTGGATCTACTTACTGTGGATCTGTCTAAATTGGAGCCTTTGTAATTATTTGTAATGTGGTTCTTTTAGACTGTCATTTTCAGATTCTTATTGCAGCTGCTTTGTTAAAGAGAATTTATTTTCTGATGCTGGATTCAACCCCCTCTTTTGCTTGCAATGCTACTCTGCTATTTTTTTACATTTTCTCTTCTATTTTGTGTTTTATTATATTTTAATCCTTGCGTTTTTATTCATGTAGGGTTGGCAGCGCAAGCTTGATCCAGATTACAATGTTATGCAGACGCTTCAGACATTGTTATTCAAAGCTGACTGGGCTGAGTCTCTATTATACACGATTGAAGGGCTAATGGGTTGATTTTTAGTTTTTATTTATTTTTTTTTTTCACATCAGCAAAAAATTTTGAAAGTTGTAAAAGCCGAAATAGAAGCAGATAGGATAATTCATCTCCAAGTGTCATTTTTTATTTTTTATGTTATTTTTGCAATGCTCTTTTTGGCTATCCATAGAGCCATTCTTTTTTGATGTACCATAATCTGGAAATTAAAAGCAAAGAAACCATGAAAATAGAATCAATTCATCTTCTAATAATTAAGTAACTGCTTAAGTGGTGGTTCGTTGGGCCCCAAATTGTTACAACACGAAATCAGTACTATAATGTAAAATATTATATGCTGTTTCTGCAATACCGCACAATGTAACCAGTGATATGCTCATTCTTTTTATCACTCTCTCTCAATTTGCTCTCCTTACCCACGCAGGTTTCTGTTTTCTACTCTATGCACTATTTATTGAACTGACATTACCAACTTTCAGCCTTGAAAACTTGCTTATGGACGTACACGTATATGTAGCAAGTCTTGTTTCATCGTGAGAGCTGCTTCTCCAGTGAGGTAAATTCCAGTTCTCATTCTCGAGAGCTCGGTACCTGTAATATGAGCAGCCAGCTTCATATCTGCCCGGATACTCTAAACCTACAAGAAGACCTCTGTGGGTTCCGAAAATTTGGCCCCGGCCTCCCCCTTTAACAATCAGATACGTAGAGGTATGCATTTGGCATATAGTAGCAGCATGAGTTTGCGTATTGGAAGTTGGATATATAAAATAGAAATTTTCACCATATTGCATTTAAATCGGATGGTGGGGGAATAAATGATGGATCCAATCAAGATCTCATGGTTCCGTCGTCTCGGGCTATCGTGGTCCTTGGTCTACTTAGTCAGATGAGGTAGTCGACACAACATGACAAAAGAATCCTTGTTGTAGCCATGAGTTGCTTCGTCCAAGGGTACCTTGTAGATATAGAGGGAATGTTTGCCAAGGGGATAAATTTGAATCCACCTTAGCTAATAGAGGGCTTTGTGTCCTATCGATTGTATCCTATTGATTCATATATTAAGGATTTGATGTCACTTAGGAGCGTATTGGCTCTGATCATAACCGTTAACTCGTGGTGCCATTTGACGGTAAAATCACTCGGTTCAGAAGGCCTAGAGTCATAATTGTTTATCTTGCAATTTCAATTGGTGGAAAAATCATCGGTCAGAGAACATGTATCATGTCTTTACTGGCATGAGATTATTTGAGAATTGATTTTAGTGATATTTTCGACTAGGCATTAGCTCTTTGTGAGTTGAAGTAAATTTTAATTTGTCCACCCTTACAAATTATTTCGGAGGGTAGATGGATTTTGCTTTAAGCGATTAGATGAATTATTTCAATTTTAAATAATTTAGACTTGAATGATTTTGGAACTTTGAATTTTCTGGTATTTGGGATGACATTTTGAAATATTTAGAATTAATCTTTATGGTTGAGGTCTGCATTCAACATGATCATCATCGGGGTGTTTGGAGGTCTTTTTATTTATGAATTGAACCTTATCGACTCTATTAAGCTGTCGATAGAGGATCGAGCTCGTTATTGGCCTTGCGGTTTTGTTAATGAGTTTTCTTTATTGGAAACCTTGAAGGCCTTATATGAACGTATAGAATATATATTCTGGTCGACACCTTGACAATATATATGTTTGATAATTTGAGACGTGCCAACTCCTATCTATCCATTTAGAAGGATCAGACACGAACTACATTCATTTATGGACCCGCGTAATATACATAGACGTCACGTGTGTACCAATAACACGCTCGACAGGATACATGCTGGTGTTTGGAGGTATTTTATAATTATTTGTTGAACCTTGTCGACTTCTATTTAACTGTTTAGGTGGATCGGGTTCAAATTCATTGACCCGCGCAACATCCCTAGATGTCACGTATGTGAATACATCACACTTGCTGGGGTCCATACGGGTGTTTGGGGATATTTTATAATTATTTATTGAACATTGTCGACTTTTATTAACCTTCTTAAGAAGATCGAGTTCAAATTTATTGACACACGCATCATTCCTAGATGTTACGTGTATGAATACATCACGCTCGTCGGGGCCCACACGGGTTTTGTGATTGTACTTATCCCTTTTGTGTTCCTATGTGTATACAAATTCCGGTGCATGTGCGCTGACATTTTTAAAATATTTAACGCTGGTCAGTTGTATGGGCAACTGTTAATTCAATATAATATTCTATTTAGGAACTTGTACATGCCTTATGACTGCTCTTATTCAAGTTGCGGATATGGTGTCATAGTGTTTTATTGGTTATCTTCTTGTTTCATATAGATAGACTGTCATGTACTGTTTGTTGCTTTCTGCAGGTAGCTTATTGTGCACTAATGAATCTCCTGTTATAGCCCATAGGTGTTTGCATTTACTATAATCCACATTCATTTTGCTTGTGGGCAACATATTGGATGTACAACAAGTCTTCTACAAAAGCTCGTGGGAACTTGCAATTATCGCATTCTTTATTCATTTTCCTGTGATCATTGGTCCATGCAGCGTATCTGTTACTACTGTAGGTAAGCAGGTAGATGCATTCATTCACAGATTGAAATTGACTACAGGATACTGCATTTACTGAAGTCTTTATGTATCTAGCCACAGATGGCATGTGGTGCGTACATTTGTATTCGTAGAGAACTCATATGTATTATAGATCTTCTATCCTGGATTGCATGCGGATCAGTGTGCTTGTTTCTATCTTGATGTTGATTGCTGAAGTGTTGTAAAGTAATTGTTTCATCTGCTATACGCCCATCACACCCTTTGCATTTTGATTAGTTTGAAGATCTCTAAAATTCATTGAGAACTCTATGTTATTGATTGATTGTAACACATTGTTATCCTTTCAATTTGATCTTCGTTTACAAGAAGGTTATTCTGTTCGTTGCATGCCGAATTCTTCTGCTTAAAGGGGACATATGTATCTACTTGCACAACATATTCATAGGTGAGTTATGTTCGCTACAACTCCCTTATTCATCTTTGTTGGTGACTCATTGAATTCATGGCACACGAACTTCAATAATTTACAAGAGACTGATGTGTTCATTTGTAGATTGTTGTTGACTATTAGTTTGATTACGATCATTGCTAATTTCTCACATACATTCGTCAGCAACTTACTACGTTCATTGTATGATTCCTTTCAATGTTCGTAGGGAACTGTTGCATTTGTCCACAAGCTGGTTATCACTAATTAGAGGGACTTCACAGTATTCGTGGTATATTTCTGATAGCCATTATAAATCATCCCCTCTAACTATAGTTTGGATATTGCATGCATGGAAGATCCCCCATGATGAATCATAGGGGCATATAAATATTACTAATGTGTTGTATTCCGCTTATAGGTGGCATGCCACATGTCTTGTAATTCATACTAAATGTTGCTTAAGAATAAATTGGATCCAACACTATGAATCGATTGGCATGGTCCAAAAGCCCACATTATGGCTTTGTAGTCAAGTCACATCCTTCACAGATTTTTTTATCAGTTGTAAACAAGTTGAACTTGTAAGTTCTTTATCCTCAAAAATATTATTTTTATTCATTTTTGCCTATCTTATATGTCATCTTTGATTAGTGTTGATCATGGCAATGAATTCATGTAATCTATTAAGAGCATCATAGCATAACAAGAAATTTGATTTGTTGTCCATAATTCATCACTAATTGTAAACAAGTAGTATTTGCAAGTCTCTTATTCACCTCAAGTTTCACAGGTGTTCTTTTGCATTTAATTTTGGACTCTTTTATGTTGCAAATTCCCTTCTCACGATTGATGTACATCGCACTCATCTTGTCCCCATAAATATCTGCAGTGATTTGTGGAAGATTTATGTCCACCTTCATAATTAAGTGTAGGCTATTTTCCTTTGCATGCAATGATTTTCCTATTTGCTCTTTGTTATTTATTTGAAAGTCTAGAACTTGTCACTTAGGACCTTATATCTCAGCATCTTTGTTTGATCATCAATCCAGGGATAAAAAATTCTATCATGTGAGTTAAAGTTCAAGCTCCATTTGATTTCTTTTTAATTGTCCAAGCTTTGAGTCATTTATTATTCATGAATGGGGCACCTCACATTATTTCTTAGAAGCAAGTGACATTGGGCTTTTTGTTAAATGATATTCCCTCGAATGCTTCAAATTATCATTTAAGACTTTACACCTTAATTTAAATATGTTTTTATAGCATTGAAGTCTAGTTCCCTATTGTCCAAATCAAGTTCAAGTTTGAGCTCACAAATCTTCTGTGCAGTTCAAGTTCCAAATTCAGATCGTCGTCATTTGATTCAAGTCTTGGTCTTTTGTATGCGTTCAAATCTTCTTATTATTTCGTTTAGTTCAAATTTGAATCAAATTCTTCTCGATTGTGTTTGATTTAAATGTTTTTGCTCATTTATTCATGTTTTGAATTTAGTTCATTTGATGCTCAAATAAATGTCCAAATAAAGTCCCATGTTCTTCTTTTTGTCCAAGTTTTGTACACTTTCAGTCCAAATTTTGGCAGCCTTTCGGTGTATCCCTTTTTTAGGGGAAAACTATAGGAGTCTAGGCCTTCCCACCACGCTAATAAATATGTGTATGATAAGTGTCCTTAGACACAATGACCATGTTTTCATTCCGACCACGTTAATAAAAGCATGTATGGGGCCTTGGAGGGTACCTATTTGAAAGCATATTTATTTCCATGCATACATATACTTAAAAGTAACTCCATCTCGCCGTAGGCATCACACCGAGTTTTCATCCCACCACGCGCAATAAAAGCATGTACATGTGATTTTTCGATGTACTAAGAACGCCTAAATGGGGTTTTTGGATCACCCGCTTCGTTGTTAGCACCACAACGCACTTCCTCCCACCACGCTAACAAAAGCATGTATATGTAGTTATTTTGTCGCGCTGCAAGCATCAAAGGTAGGCTCTCGAAGTTCTAAGTTTGGAGGGTTTATACCCTGGGGATCAATGAGGTGGTGACACGTAGATCGAGGTAAGAGATGAGAGCAACCTTCTTTCTTTCCCTTGCAATAATTATAATTAATCTTTATTTAATTATAATTAATAGTAACTAGTTATAATTAAAAATAATTAATTGGAATTAATAATAGTTAATCATAAAAAATTATAATTATAATAATTAATCACAATCAATTTTAATTAATTATAGTTAATTATTAATAATAATAATGAACTATAATTAAAATAAAGATTAATTATAATTAATTATTATTAATATAATTAAATATGATTAAAATAATTAATTACAATAAATATTAATTAATCATAACTAGCTATTATTAACAATAATTAAATGTAATTAAAATAATTAATTTTAATTAGTTTGAAAAAGTAGGATTTAGAGAACAGTTAAATCCATCAATAATTAAATCATCTACTTTCCTCTCTTGCAATATGTTATTTGGCGACAGGATTTAAGTAGGAATTAAGCAGGATTTTGCTTAGGATTTATACAAGATTTGAGTAAGATTAGGTTAGTTAAATACTCTGTTTCCTCTCTTTGGTTTAGTAGTTTTACGGGATTTGGACGAAGATGCGCCGAATAGCAGTAAGTCACCTTCACAGTGAGTAAGCTCGTTCTTTACTCCGGACCCGACAGTTAGAACCTCATTTGAAGGAGCGAAGTCAATCTACAATAAAGAAGCTAAAGAAGCGCTTAAAAGGAAGAAGGATGGTTACTTTGGCAACGAGCAAACTTCCGCCGTTGCTTCCGATCCAAATGGAAGGGAATGTCGTTGAAGGTGTGGTATATATATATATATATATATATGTGTGTGTGTGTGTGTGTGTGTGTGTGTAGGGCTGTCAACATTTGACACGACCCGAAAACCTGACCCGAACCTGACCCGAGAAATTTGGGTTTGGGTCAACCTGAACCCGAAACGGGTCGGGTTCAGGTTCTATTTTTTGTCCCGTATACCATTTCGGGTCGAGTTCGGGTCAACCCGGGTAACCCGAAAATGACCCGTTTTGACCCATTTTTTGTATTTACAATTTGATTGAACATACACCTAATAAGGTGATTAAAGATTTGGAAGGTTTAATCTGAGCAATGAGCATCATATCTAACTTGTTTATTTCACAGAATACACTTCTTCCTTGTTCTGTGAATACAGGTCGACGAGGTCGTGTGCCTGAAGACTTGAAGTTGAGCCGTGCTTATTGGTTGAGCAAGGGAAAAGTGACGACCCGTGGACCTGGTCATTTTGTTGATTTCTAATTTGTAAATGATATGTAATTTTTTTGTAAAAGATATGTAATTTTTTTGTAATTTATTGATTTGTAATTTTTAAATGATATTTTTTTGTACATTTTAAAAATTTGTTTAACAATTAATTGAAGGGTTCAAGGGTATATATTTTTATTTGTAATTAAATACAAAAAACTAATTTTTAATTTTTATTGGGTCAAATGGGTCGGGTCGGGTTGACCCGGACCCGAAGCGGGTTGGGTTTGGGTTGACCCGTATGTACCCGGGTCAGTTTTGGGTTGAACCCAAACCCGACCCGTGACCCGATTTTGATAGGCCTATGTGTGTGTGTGTGTGTGTGTGTGTGTGTGTGTGTGTGTGTGTGTGTGTGTGTGTGTGTATGTGTGTGGATCGGAAGAATCGGCAGGTCATAGGCGTTCTAGTTTGGATGCTGAGGTTGAAAGATAAGCTATGGGGTTGCTATAGTTGGCAGGTATGTGTGGACCTCCAAAAGAGCACCGCTCGTGGGGTCCGAACACAAAGGGTATGGCCGCACTATCTTGTAGGATAAAATGATCGCAGGCCTTTACACGTGACACGAACAGGTCAATTGAAGGGCAGATTGGATCGTGCATACGACTGATTATTAAGGATAGCGGCTCTTGCCAGCGCACCCCAATGGGTAGTAATATACACGATCTGATCACAATCACGGGTTTCCCCCACCCGATACAACAGCTCGGATGGGGTTTAGTAGATGTGGGGCCAAGTTTCCCAATGGTGCAAGCCCCCGTGATTAATTACATCCCAGGTCAGAGCCCAATAAAACTCTCGATTAAGGATCATATATTATCCTTCCCAAAATGGGATTTGCACGAGGGTATAGACTAAGAAGTCCTACTCAAAATGGAAGAAATGTCCCAAAGGGCTGAATCAACATGCGTGGTTCACACCAGTATTCTGAGGATCTATGGTACTGAGAAGAAACTGGAGAAAAAGAAATCAAGCACTCAATCACATGTGTATGAGAAAAGATGGAGGTGGCGTTATCCTGTGACACAGATAAGTAGGATTTATAGTCCCTGAGGAAGGGAACTTACCTACTATTTTAGGCATACTATGAGACCGAATGTAGTAGCCTTGAGTCCTAGATCTAGGTTGGGTTTAGTGTTCTACGAACAACACTAAAACCCGTGTCCTAACTAATGCAGTGCAAAGATCTGGACTTACCCCAGCCTGGATTGGGGAGCCAACTAACCACCTAATCGCTTTAAAACTATGTTGTCAAGTTAATTATGAGAGATGGGTGGGTGGTACAGTTTCTAGAAATATGACTGACATCTAGAGAGTTTTCTGATTGGTCCTAGACTTATGTTGGTAGATACTCCTAACTGATGCAATTAAAATTTTAATTTAATTAATTTTTAATGCAATGCATGTTGGTTGAAGAGTCAAATCATGAATGCTATGGAGTTAAAAAATAGGCTTATTATAAAAATAATTTTTAGAATGAGACTAGGCTTCCCCAGATCCGGCACTTCATCCTCATAGGTCAGATTATCCAGACTCTACCCGCAGGCGGGGAAGTGTCTCAAAGCAACGGACAGAAGATGCAATAATATGCATGTGACCCCGGACAGGTCCAGCAATTCCCTAGATTTGTTAATTTTCTATGTTATTTAAACTTAAAATTTTAAATATTAGTTATGAGTAGAAAAAATTTTATAGTCCTTAGAGAGCCTAATGAAGTCCAGGCAAAAATAAAGACGGCATGCAAGAAAGAAACCAAGGAAAATCAGATAATTTCTACTGCGCAAACATAATAAACACATAAATATAAATAAACTAATCAAGTAAATGTCTATAGGCCAACTGCCCTTTAATTACAACCAAGCTATGCAGAAAGTAAAGTGGCCAGGCACCACTGCCAACAACCCGAATTTCTAAGCCTATGACTGAAGCAAATGACTTTGAGTTGGATATTGGTCTTCAAGTCTTCAGCTCTTCGGTATTCTTCTCCTTGGATTCCTTGGAACTCTTCTCCTTGGACTCCTTGGATTTCTCCTCCTTGGACTCCTTGGATTCGTCATGGCTTGAATATCCAAACGAAGAGATAATTCCCCCCAAATGGGGTATTTCCTTTTCTCTTTGGATATCTAAAGCCATCCAACTCGATTTCCCAAATGGAAGAAGACTCTCTCTTATAAGGATGCCTTCTTCTTTTGGAATTTGAGTTGGATAAGAATATACCAACTTAGAGTCATTTTCATAACTCTTAATAATTATTACAAACAAATTTACATAAATGAAAAGCAGTAAATTCTAAAGTCACCTACATGGTTATCCTAATAAAAATTCCTAAGCAGTTATTATATCACAAGCAATTATATAAAAGTAATGCACATCATAGCCAAACTTGGTCATGCTCTTAATCATGAGGGCTAAACAGTCCACCTGTAGCACCTATAGTAGTTATAATTTAATGATTTTATTTTAGCCCTCATTTGTTTAGGGGGGCTGAGCAAGCACCTGCATAAGATATTATTAAAAATCGTAATAGTGCCCCCCTTTAGTATTGCATGAGCATGGCCACCTACAAGAAAAAATTATATATATATATATATATATATATATATATATATATATATATATATATATATATATATATATATATATATATATATATATATATATATATATAATTCCTAACCTAAGGATAAATCTGATGCCCATCACATCAGTTCCAGAGTGCAGTAAATATAAGCAAACACACCAATCAATTCGTTCAGCATGCAATAAAACCAACGGAAAGCTCCGACACATAGCATAAATGGAAACACCGGCCTAGCCTAGATCCATAAGTGGTGCCCTAGCAAACAATTCTATGTGTGTGTGTGTGTGTGTGTGTAAGGTTTATGTGGTTTGGATAGATCCTAAGTAGGATGATTAGTTCGAATTATCTAAGATTAGAGTTTGTTGAAGGCCACAAAAGAAAAATTTAGTTAAAGTCAAAGTATTAATGGATTAGGGTCCATTTCAAGTAATTTAGTTTGTTGACCACTTTTTAATACTTAGGGTACTAATATTTAAAGTTCAAGTTACATTAGCCAATTTTGGAAAGCCCCGGGTCCTCCTAGGTACTAGGCTAAGGGGGTCCAAAAGGTCACTATGGGAAATAAGCTAGGCTTGGGGTTCCTAACATTTTAGGTAAATACTAGACCTTAAGGTGAGTAGTTAGACAGGTAGTTTGCTGGATTTGGAGTTTTTTAGACAAAGATATGAATTTTCCAAGTTTCGGACCCTAGACTATAGGCTAGGGTTGACCAGAAAGTTGACTATGAGATTTATGTTAGTTTCTAAAATCCTAATATTTTTAATAAATATTAGACTCTAATTGGAGTTGAATTCAAGTGAGTTTGCCTAATTTGGAATTTTCTACAATTATTTATGAATTTCTAAAGTTTAGGTAATTAAGTGAATTATCTAAATCATCTAAGGGGTGATTTAATGGTTTTGATCCAAATCAGCTCTAAACTGATTGGAATCACCCCCAAAAGTCCAAAAGGACATAAGGAGGTGTTCCCAATGTTTGGAGAAATTTTGGGATTTTTAATAATTTTTAATAATGTATGAGGGGCAAAAATGTAATTTTTAATTAAGGCTAAGTTAAGGGTCGAACTAGGATCAAACTAAGGTTCCCTAATTATATCAGGTTAAGAACTGAATTCTAAGAAATTCAAGCTATTATGGGTAATTTTTTGAGTTGAAATGGATTTATTGAAATTTTTAGAAGGTCTCGGGGCTCTATTTATCGGGTAAATTAGGGTTGGTTAAGTAAGGGGTCTAAAGAGCCCTAAAAATTCCTAAAAAATTCTGAGATGTTTATGATGTCACTAAGTTCAAATGTTGAAGTTTTCATTTCAGTCGGTGATCTACCCTTTCTCCTAGAAGTTTTCTAAGTTCACTAGACGGGTCCTTAATTGTTATCCTTAGGGTGTCGCTACATTATATGGGTTTAAAGTAAAGTTTTATCTAACACTCAAGGTACTAAATACATGGAGTACATAAAAAAAATAACCACACCATGTCCTTAAATCTAGGAGAGCCTAAACTAGGTGGTGGTGCATTCTATACATGCAAACTACGATACAAGAAAAGTAAATACATCTAATGAAGAGATTAGTGAATGATTGGGACTCAACCATCCACTAATCCATCTCTCCCATGATTTCTCTTCACATATACAACCTATGTTTAAAATTTCACCAAAATAATGGGTCTCCCAATGTTAGAATTTAATTATAAAATAGTTTTAAAATAATTTCAAAATATTTATAACTATAAATATATTTTAGAAAATAAGGTAATTAAAAATATGTTAATTCATAATACATAAGTATAGGGAGACCCATTGACCACCCTAAAGAGATTTAAAAAATAGTTTGAAAATAGTTTTTAATTTCAAAATAATTACTATAATAATTATTTAAATAATATCCAATAAATTTAAAATAGCTAAGTAAGACAGAAATCTATCAAAACAGCAAGAATGAAGTTTATAAAGTTTAAAATAAAGTTTATAAAGTTTTTAAATTTTTGAAACTAATTTTAAAATAAAGTTTATAATTTTTTAAAAAGAATGAAGGGTTGCATGCCGAAATCCGATTTGAAATAAATTAGTTATGAATTTTTGAAGTTTTAAATCAATAATAGGGTTTTAAAATAATCTGAAATAATTTAATTTTTAAAAATAATCATTGAAATAAAATAAAATGAAGGTTTAAAACTTTTGAAATTCAAGGGCTATTTAATTAAATAATAATAATAATAGTTTTAAAATAATAATAATAAAGTAATAATTCTCGAATTAGAATAAGTAATAACGATAGTTTAAAATAATAATAAAATAAAATAATAATAATAATAGTAATAATAATGAAATTAATTTAATTTAAAATATCAGATAATAATGATCATAATAACAAAATAATTTTTTAAAATAAAACTTAATAATAATAATAATACTAATAAGTGTTAATATATATATATATATATATATATATATATATATATATATACACACATATATTATAATAACAAAAATAAGGAAAATAATATTTTAAATTGAAATAATAATAATAATAATAATAATAATAATAATAATGCTAAAATTGTAAGATAACATAATAATTATATTTAGTAATAAAATAATAACAACAATAATAATGAAATTAAATAATAATATAAAATATATATATACTTTTACTATTTTATTAATATTTAAAGATATATATATACTATTATTATCTAAAAATAATTTTAAAGTGTAGAGGGCAAAAATACGAGTAGTTCGATATATTATACACGAAGAATGAATCAAAAATGAATTTTTGGCAATTTTTTTAAATGAAAATAGCTTTAAAATTATTTAAAATAAAAAGAAAAAGAGGAAAAATCCACGGGCTGCCACTTGGCACCGTCGGATTGGCCAGCAGTACTGCGGCCAATCATTTGTTGGCAGCACAATGATTGCACCGCCGACTAATGATTGCGGCAATGATGCCGCAATCACGGCTCACTCATCCTTAGAGGATGGAGGTTAGAGACCGTCCGATCCTGCGCCGTTTGGATGGGTGATCCGGATGGCGCCACGTGGCCAGTGGAACGGAGGGCCTCGATTGGGACCGTCGATCGTGAGATCGACGGCTGAGATCAGCCCTGGTTGATCGATAGCGAAACCCAAAACCCTAGTACATTTTTCGTCTCGTTCTCACGATTGAGATGTCGAAACTTCATGAAATTTTAAATCTAGGGTCTATACACGAACAAAAACCATGGGGGAAAATCACTGAATCAAGAGCTAATTAACCCTAAGTGTCCTTGTCTAGGGTTAGAGTTTTACATCGATTTAATGGGTGGAATGAACCCCAAAAGGGATGGTTGAGCTTGTAGACTGTCCTCATACAAATCTCCTGTTGAAATTGATTCCAAACGAGCTCTCGATCGTAGGGAATCAATCTTTGAATGATCTAAGCCTCGGGTTTGCTGGAAGATCCCCACCGACGAGCTTTAATCATTAGGTTTTGATTGTGGAAGGTGGTAGAAGACTCTAGGAACTATCTCCCAAAATCTCAGAGCTCGTGAAGGTCTAGAGATCAAGCAAAAGCAAAAAGATCCTAAAATAACTTTAATTTTCATGTTTAAAGCCTTAACCCTATCATGGATGGCCAAGATCAAATCTTTAATGATTTAGGAGGTAAATCCTCTCATTTAAACAGTGGGTTTCAATTTTAAATCAAGGGAATTGATTAGGGAATTAAATACGGCTTAAATGAGCTTTAAATGGGTTAATTTGACCCATTAAGGACTTGGTTTGACCAAGTAAGAGTTTGACTTGGTCAAACCAGTCAATTAAGTCAAAAGAGTGAGGGTATGAGCCATGAAAGGGTTTGGGTTGATTTGAATTGAATCTAGGCTCAAAAAAGGGTCTAATGGGTCAAAATGACCCGTTAAGGCTTGGGTTAACCAAGTCAAAAGTTGACCTGGTCAACTTAGTCCATGGGGTCCACTGGAGGTGGGATCTGGACAAAAGAGAGGTCAACAGTATGGAAGTAGATGCGATGGGGGGATGCGGAGCTTGGTCGTTGGCGTTGTCGGAGAGGGACTCGGTAGAGGAAGCTCAAAGGAAGAAGTCAGAGGGCTTGTAGATTTTGAAAGCTGGTGTCATGAGAAGGAAGATGAAGTTTCATCCCATCGTCGTATTTAACTACTCAAGCGATCGAATGGACAACTACACGCAAGAATGGGCAGCTGACATCACGTCATTTGTAGAGATATGGGTCATTGTTTGTGTAAAAGATTTGAGCAGGGATTTGGGGAAAATTTTGATAGAGGTATGCATTTCTTTATTATTTCTTTTTTTTATTTTATTATGCAGTAGGGGTTAATAAATACCCCCCAACAAATATGATTCGCATCTAAAGCAAACCACATTTGTTGTATGTTGATTGACCTTATAGATATCTAGATATTTACTCTAGATGTCACATAGAGGTTTTCATTTAGAAGATCTCCAAGAGCTTACTTGGGTGTCAAGCTAAGATTTTCATTAAATAGATCTTCAAGAGTTTATCTCTATGCCATTATAGATCATTAAATGTATTTGTAGTCAATATAATTAATTTTACTTAATTATAATTAATTATTCTTAATATAATTAAATAGGATTAAAAATAGTTAATTATAATAAATATAATTAATCATAAATAGATATTATTAATAATAATTAAATTTAATTAAAATATTTAATTTTAATTAGTTTGAAAAAGTAGGATTTAGAGAATAGTTAAATCCATCAACAATTAAATCCTCTACTTTCCTCTCTTGCAATATATTGTTTGGCGAAAGGATTTAAGTAGGAATTAAGCCGGATTTAGCTCAGGATTTATACAGGATTCAAGTAAGATTTAGGCTAGTTAAATACTCTGTTTCCTCTCTTTAGTTTAGTGGTTATGCGGAATTTGGCCGACGTAGTGCAGAATGGGAGTAAGTTTCCTTCACAGTGAGTGAGCTCCCTTTTTTACTTCGGACCTGATAGTCAGAATGTCATTTGAAGAAGAGAAGCCAATCGACAATAAAGAAGCCGATGAAGTGCTTACAAGGAAGAAGGATGGTTACTTTGGCAACGACCAAACTCCCGTTGTTGCTTCCGATCCAAATGAAAGGGAATATCATTGAAGGAGCAGAGATTTTGATCTCTCTCTCTCTCTCTCTCTCTCTCTCTCTCTCTCTCTCTCTCTCTCTCTCTCTCTCTCTCTCTCTCTCTCTCTCTCTCTCTCTCTCTCTCTCTGGATTGAAAGAATCAGGAGGTTAAAGGCATTATAGTTTGGATGTTGAGGTCGAAAGGTAGGACATGGGGTTGCTGTGGTTGGAGGGTATGGAGGTAGATTTTATGGGGGAATGTGGAGCTTGGTCGTAGGCGTTATCGGCGAGGAACTCAATAGAGGATGCTCGCGAGAAGAAGTCGATGGGCATGTGGATTTCAAAAGTTGGTGTCGTGAGAAGGAAGATGAAGTTTCATCCCATCATCATATTTAATGACTCAAACGATCGAATGGATAGCTGCACGCGGGAATGGGCAGCTAACATCACATTGTTTGTAGAGATATGGGTCATCGATTGTGTAGAAGATTTGAGCAGGGATTTGGGTCAGATAGTGACAAAGGTATGCATTTCTTTATTATTTCATTTTTTTATTATTATAGTGTAGAGGTGAACAAATGTCTTCCAATAAATGTGGATCACATCTAGAGCAAACCACGTTTGTTGTATGTTGATTGACCTTGTGGATCTCTAGATATTTACTCTAGATGCCATACATAGGTTTTCATTTAGTGGATCTCCAAAAGCTACTTGGGTGCTGAGATTTTTATTTTTTAGATCTTCAAAAGTCTATCTCTATGATATTATAGATTTTTAGATGCACTTGTAGTCAATAATATGGTTGACATGTTAGCGCTTGCCAAGTATAAATCCATGGGATAGTGATAAAGTACTTCATACTCAGGTCCCTATAGCATTGCTCTATAGAGCATTGCTCTATAGATTGTTGCCAGTGGATAGCATTGTTACCTTGTACTCTTCTCTTTTGATACTACCGTCACTTAGTTTTCAACATTTTTGTATATGTTCAGCGGTTTACTTTGCTACAATCAAACATAAATGTAATATTTCTACCATATAGTTGTTGATATTGTTCAAGATTTATCTGAATTTTTCAAATTCATCAACTGGTGGGACTTTGCTTTCTCTTATACTAATTGTATCTTGCTCAAACATGCTTTTTGCTGATGAAACATTCAATTTACAAAGGATATTACATTCTTCCCTCCTTTAGCTACATTTTAGGAGAAATTTTAAATATTTATTTGGGAATATCAGCATGTGGTGTGATGTCGACCTAAATAAATATTTAAAATGCCCCTAGTCTTTAGGGACATTTACAAATGTCATTTAGGATGCTTCTTTTCATAACTTTAGCTTGAGCTTAAGAGTTTGGTTCCTTCTACTCTATGCTTTATGTTGCAGATATTGGTGGAGAATTATCTGATTTGTCTTTACTGACTTGTCAGGTGATTTTTGTATCTTCTACCCAATACTTCTTTCTTTGGCGGGCTTGATGGAATGTATGTCGAAGACCTAAAACTTTTAGGTTTATATTAGGTCAGTGGTGAGAAGTCATCAGTCTACAGGTTTGTAAATAACTGACTTGTTGATGACAAGATCCTCTTAGTTCAGCTTTAAGCTTTTCATGAACTTTGGGATAATTTTTTTAGTCCTTTGCTTTGTGTGTTTAGTGGACTTGCTGAAGAAAGATTTTTTTAATCCTCACTTTGTGCTTTATGAATTTGTTGAAGAATTTGTAGGTTTTAGATTCAGTTGATAGTGTCAAATGTGGGTAGTATCTCGATCCTTAACCACTTGAGGAGACTTTAATTTAAGTCACTTGAGTTCATCAGATTAGGAGAGCTAGGATTTAATAGCCCTTTATCCTCTAATTTCTGAGATGGGGGTTCCTCTACTACTACATTTCTTATGGCGTGTTAAGTAGACGGAGCTGCAAGCGATCCGATCATATTTGGGCTTATTGGATTTTACCTCTTACACCCATTTAGGCTTCTGATTTGAGCTATAAGAAATGCGCTTCCCAATACTAAATCTACATATGTTAGTAAATTTAGAGTCCTCCTTTATGGTTAAAGATTTGGAGCCAACACATATTTGGTAGTTGCTCATGACTCCTTCCCACTGGAACTTTGTTTCTCTTGTCAATTAGGAGAATTTAGTTGACTACTTGGACTTGTCGAGTTAAATTGACCTTCGTACTTCTACAGTCCTTACTAACATGTTGATGAAGTGGGGGTTCCTTTACTACGACCTTTCTTGTGGTGTGTTGAGTAGATAGTGTTAAGAGAGTTGCTATTTGCATGTTTTACATTCTTGCAACTTGTATAGTTTTGATGATTTCAAATATTATTGTTTTATGTATAGTTATCTCCTGACACTTTTTAGAAGAGTTGTTTTTGCTCTTGTGTGTACTAATATTTCAGGAAAATCAAACTCCAGACTATAAAGACTTCAAATCAAATTCAGCATGAGATACTTTGTGTATTTAAAACTTGTATTTTTCTTTGAATTAAGTTTGAGAGGGAGTGATTATAATTGAGTGAATACACACACACACTTTAGGAGATCTTGAGAAATTTATACTGATCGTACGGGATGAACATAGTTCGTACGGGACGATCAGGTCAGTTATCTCCTCGTAAGAGAAATAGAACGAACAGGAGTTGAAGAAAATTTTTCTAAGTCCTGATTGTCCAGGACGAAGTGTATTCGTCCCAGGACAAAATATTCTCTGGAAAATTTTTGTTCAGAACAAAGTGTATTCATTCCAGGATGAGTTTCTCTCTGGAGTATTATCATCCAGGATGAAGTGTATTCGTCCTGGGACGATTTTCTCTCTGAAAAAATTTCGTCCCAAGACGAAGTGAACCGACACTGGAATTTTAAGTGACGTTCTGCAGTTTTTGGGAACCGACCTATGGAATAACCGTTCGTACCGGTCGAACCTAGTTCGTATGAGACGATGTGTGTGTACGAAGTCATTTTGTACACATATACATTAGGTTTGTTTCTAATACATTTAAGTAAAATTATCCAGGACGATCCAAGATCGTACAGGACGATCCAATGCGTATTGACTTAAAAATTTGCAGTTTTTGGATAGTTTTTTATATCTTTCCTATAAATAGTCCAAACTAAAATTCCACTTAATCTTTTTATCCACTGATCTTCGTGCCTATTGTAAGAAGAGATAAGGAGAGAGTGTAAGAGAGTGTTCGAAGAAGGATTCTTACTACCGGATCTTGAAGGCTTCACTTGGTGTTCAAAGGTAAGAATCTTTACTTTTGATTTGTGTTTACTTCACTCTTTTATTTCTTCCTTCTATATTTCTTGTGAGAAGATATGTCAAGGAGATCCGGTTCTCTGCCGACACTTGGAGAGTGTGAACAGCCGAAGGGTTCTCTGCCCACACTTGGAGAGTGTGAACAGCCGAAGGATTCTCTGCCCACACTTGGAGAGTGTGAACAGCCAAAGGGTTCTCTTCTAACACTGGGGATAGTGTAAAAGGATGACGGTTCTCTGCTAACACTGGGGATAGTGTAAAAGGATGACAGTTCTCTGCCAATACTAGTGATAGTGTAAAAGGATGACAGTTCTCTGCCAACACTGGGGATAGTGTAAAAGGACGCACCGGGTAGTGGTGGAAAGAGTTTTTGTAAAGGCTTCTCCACCTTGTTGTGGGTGCTAAAGGAGATTCGCTAGTGGTATTAGTGCAATACTCGGAGGGTGCCTCCGGGGAGTGGATGTAGGTCGAATTTGACCAAACCATTATAAATCTTGTGTCTTTTATTTTGCGTTGCTTTTTATTTTATTGATTTTTGTTTCTAATTTGTGGTTGAAAATTCTATTTCTACAAAACTCATTAAACTTTATTTTTTGATTTAAAAATTAAAAAGATGGATTAATTTTTAATTACCAATTCACCCTCCCCCTCTTGGTTAGCCGCTAGAACATAAGCTTAGGTTTAACAATCTAATTCATTTTGATCGAGTTACAATAGATGGAGCTGTCAGCAATCCAGCTATATTTGGGCATGTTAGATCTGACCTTTTACCCCTTTTGAACCTTAACTTTAGGGTGTTGAAAGACCTTAAGCTAATCCGGCTCAATTTATTGAAGTGCATAGTCACAAAAGCCTCTTTCTTTTCTTTTAAATCTTGGTATGTTAGAGAATGTGGTGTCTTAAATTTTTGAAAGATCACATGCATATACTTTAAAAAAGAATTCGTTGATAGAAAAAAATTTTGCATCCTTTTATATGAGGGAATATTTATGTTGATGATTTTAAATATTTATTCGGGGACATCAGCATGCAACACGATGTCGACCCGAATAAATATTTAAAATGCTCCTAGCTTAAAGGGATATTTTATAATAGAATAAATTTAGGATTTTATGATTTTAACTATTTATATGGGGATCTCAGCGCATAACACAATGTCGACCCAAATAAATATTTAAAATGCCACTATCTTGCAGGGAGATTTTGCATAGGCTTTATATTTTGAAATTTTAAATATTTATTCGAGATCTCGACAAACAGAGCGATGTCGACCTGAATAAATATTTAAAATACCCCCAGTCTTGTGTGGGGAATTTCAAAATGCATTCTTTCTATATAAGAGAATTTCAAAATATAAATATAAACATGCATTGACAAATACGCACCATTCGATCAAATGATTTTGTCATTCTTGCTTGGTTAATTTTTAGGTTTTGTTGAGCTTGCAGTCTAACTTTATCGAGTGTATTGAGGTCTTCCATTCGTAGGTGAGTATTTTTCTCTTGAGTGAGATCATTCTGGATTGTTACTTGGAGTGACGGTAGTTCAACTTCCAGTGATAATACTACTTCAACTACAAACACCAACGAATAAGGAGTGGCTTTAGTTGCCATTTTGTAAGTTGTATGATGCGCCCATAGTGCCTCTGCCATTTTAGTATATCAAATTATTTTATTCTTGGTGAGGATCTTCTTCAACTATTTCACCAATGCCTTGTTAAAGGCCTCTGCCAAGCTATTTGCTCTTGGATTGTATATTGACGAATATTGCTAATCAATTTTATGATGATCAATGAACTCATAAATTTTTATAATCTTGAATGAGATACTGTTGTCTGAGATTATGCGATGTGGCACACCAAATCTATAGATGATGTTATGGGTGAAGAAGTTGTTCATATGCTCGGACATAACTTCTTTGAATTAAGCCGCTTCTGCCCCCCTAGAAAAGTAGTTTGTTGCTACGAGAATAAAGCGATGTCCCACTGATGACGATAGATCGATTGGCTCGATTATATCTATACCCCAGCATTTAAATGGTCAGGATGCTACTGTAGGGTGCAGTGTATTTATAGATTGATTTATAACATCACCGTGGATATGACATTCATGACATCTCTTTGCATGGTCAATACAATCTCTTACCATTGTCTGCCAATAGTAACCCATCTTTTTAGTTTTAGCAGTCATATTGGGACCTAACTGATGTGCTCCACAAATCTCTTTATGGACTTCTACTACCAACCTATCAGCTTCCTTGGTCCCTAGGCATCTCAGTCATATTTAATCAAAAGCTCGACTATACAATGTGTCGTTGACAAACGCATATCGTAATGCTTTCTTCCAAACTTGTGTGGCCAGAAATTTATCTATTGAGAATTTACTTTCTTTAAAATATTCGATGAATGGTTGTCTCCAGTCATCTTTTACTTCAACATCTATTCAATGTAACCACGATTTTGAAGCTTGACTTGCTTTATGTCTCTTAGCTACATGATATTCTTCAGGATAATTTTCATAATGATATGGTATAGAGGTTAAGAGTAAATCAGAGTTGTTTCTCGCTGGCTTGAACCTGGTACTTCTTCTACCTTTAGGAATTATAACAGAGTGGGTTCTAAGACTCTATAGATGTAAACTCTAATGAATATAGGCCTCTCCTTATTGGTATTTATCATTTTCTTGGTCAATTTGGCCAGACAATCTACTTTATTATTTGACCTCAAGGAATTCAAGCTATTTTAACACTCGGCGCCTATTTTAAAAGCTTGAGAGCTCACCGGTGGTAGTGGGATAATTCAAGTTTGCAAATCTTTTAAATGCCCAAGACTTAATTTATCACAAGTTGAGAATCGCCAATAATTTAGATATTTTAAATTATGATATTGATTGCAATATCTAGTCCTGCTATTATAGCTTTATATTAGGCTTCATTATTGGTCCAAGGTTCAATCAAACTGAATGAAAACCTCATTATGCCTTCCTTAGGGGCTATAAAAATGAGATCGATGCTAGCTCAGGCCCTTACAAGATTTGGAGGTCGGGTAGGTCTAATTGATGATCCCCCGTCAAAATATATCTCCCAAAATGGATTTTCATTCTTTTTGACCTGCATGATTTGATCATAGAGCAAATTATTATTTAGTGGAGAGTCTACTAGGAATGGATTTGCGACGAGAAAATCTGCCAAAGCTTATCTCTTAATCACATTTTGTGGCATGTATAAGATATAAAATTGTAGTAACATTACTGTCCACCTAGCTAAATGACCTATCAATGCTGGTCTTATCATCAAGAACTTCAATAGATCGATCTTTATTATCAACATAATCTTATGAGAAAGCATATAGTGAAGGAGTTTCAGGACTGCAAAGATCAACGCTAGACAATGCTTCTTAACTAGCGAATAACAAATTTCTACTCCAATTAGTATCCGACTGATGTAATATAGCGCTTTTTTTTTTTTTTTTGCTTCTTCATTGTGTTGGGCTAATAATACTCCAAAAGACTCTTCTAGTATTATCATGTACAGTATAAGAGGATTCCCTGAAATTGGCACTACGAGAATGGACGGGTTTAATATGTATGTTTAATACTATCGAATACTTCCTGACACTCTTCATCTCACTTTAAATGAACATCTTTTTTCATTAATTTGGAAAATGGCTAAAACCTACCTGACAGATTCAATATAAATTATTGAATGAAGCATAGTTTTCCATGCAAAGAATGAAGCTCGCAGAGATTTTTTGGGAGACCGCATCTCTATAATTACTTTAATTTTATTGGGGTCGATCTCGATTCCTCGGTGGCAAACAACGTACCCCAAGAATTTATCGGAAGAGACATTGAAGACGTATTTAAGAGGGTTCATCTTCAGATCAAACTTTTTTATTCTCTCAAATATGATCCTCGGGTCATTAAGTGAACATTGTGGTCCATGCTCTTAAAATTTAGGTCGTCTATATAACACTCGACCTTCTGACATATTAATTCATCAAATATATATGTCATTACCCGTTAGTAAGTGGCACCAGCATTCTTTAGGCCAAATGGTATGATTGTATAGAAAAAAATGCTGATGAGCATTCTAAATGATGTGTGCCTTTTATCTTCAGGTGCCTTCTTGATTTGATTGTAACCCGATGATCCATCCATAAATGATAATATGTTGTAGTTAGACAATTTATGCACTAGTAGTTATGATATAGAGAGCGAAAGTCATCTTTTCTATATGCCTTATTTAGGTTCTAAAAATTGATATAAATGTGAATATGGTTGTTCTTCTTTTTGATAGGGATGATATTGGTGATTCAATCAATATATTTTTCTTTATGAATGAATCATGCCTCTATGAGCTTATTGGTTTCGATAATCACTTATTCCTAAATCTCCAATCTCATTCTCCTTGGAGCTTGCTTAATGGGTGTCGCATCTGATTTGATGGCCAATCTGTGAATTGCTACATTAAGGAATAAGCCGGGCATCTCAACATATGTATAGACAAAACAATCTATAAATTCACATAGAAGCTCTTTCATTTCTTCTATTTTCTCATCACATAGAAGAGAACTAATAAAAGTTGGGTGAGGGTCCTCCTCAATTCCCAAGTTAACTTATTTTAGCTCTTCGATAATGGCTACGTTCCCACCATCATCTAATTCTTATGGTGTAGGATTGGCTTCTATGAGTTTATCATCATAGATATCAACTTTGTACATCTCCTCCTCATCATTATTATTAGAATTGATTTCCTCGCATGTGATTGTTCGATAAATCTCCTTCAAGAAGTATTTTCGCCTGATGAATCTGATACCTATATACATAGTTATATCCTTCTGTCATAATGGATGCATATTCCTTTCATACCAGAGGCCCAAGCATGTATGAAGTAGTCATTTGGTGGTAGGAATATTGATTTTCTTTCATAACATTATTTGAAAACCTTTGGAATTAAACCTACGTAACCTCATATGTAGTAACTCTTCATAATCGAGGAGCATACAATACAAATCATGATTCTCTTCTTCATGCTTTCCCATGGAATATAGTATGTTCCCTAGCACAGTCTCTTTTTTAAGAGGAGGAAGATAATAGGTGGTGAGTTCTTCAACCTTATATACCTCACACAGAATAATTTCTTTAAAGTGTTGTAGGGGAATATGCGTGACTACGAGTATGCTATCTGAGATCGATAGGCTGCCTATTCTTTTAGAGAATACACCAAGCACTGTGTTCATGTAGATAGAGTTGTAATCATAATCGTTATTTGAATATTCAACCACCCTACTCCATTTAGTCGTAGACTGGTATACTCTTCGAGATTTGGTATGAGTGACATCATCTTCATCAGTATCACTCCTTAGATGAGGTACGTGTTTCTTCTCTTTGGGAATGATCGTTGCTTTGGGAAGAATTGATGTTGTCTTCTTTCTCCCTATATGCTTCTTCTCACCTTCCTATTCAGGTAGCTTTGTAACCTTTAAATTTGATGCCTTAGCCTCAAGGGAGCTCGACGACTTCAGCTTCTTTAGCATGAAGTATCTGGCATCTTCATATATCATTACTTCATGGACTGTAAATGGCTGGATATCTCTAAAGATTTAGAATTCTTCTCCATTCCTGAGATACTTCATACACTGGTGTAGTGTCGGCGGGACAACGCCATATTCATGTAACCAGGGGCGACCTAGTAGTGCCTTTAATAAAGTATCAGCATCAATTACATGGAACTTGGATTCTATATGAAGGTCTCCAAATAAAAAGAGGGAGAATAAATAATCCAAGGATCTTCTGCCCTTTCTTGTTAAAGTTATACACCATTAGCTTATCTAGCCCGAGGTATTCCACATCGAGGCAGTGATCTCAATGCTCCAAGGCTCATAAGATTTATGGAAGAATCGAGATCGATCAGGATCTAACTGCTTATCAATTCATTGCTCTCTGCAGTAACATATAAAGGGCGGTTATGATCTGCTTTTTTGAGAATCATGTCTTCTTCGATGAAGGTAATGAACAACTTGTTACGAGCTTGTCATTATAGATTTTCAGATGCACTTGTAGTCAATAAACAGTTGAGATATTGGCTCTTGTTAAGTTTAAATCTATGGTATAGTGATAGAGTACTTCATACTCAGGTCCCTAGAGCATTGCTCTAAAGATCTATGCTAGCGGATAGCATTGTCACATTGTATTGTTCTCTTTTTATCCTACCAACACTTTAGTTTTTAACAATTTGCATATGTTCAGTGGTCTACTTTGCTTCAATCATGTGTAGATGTAATATTTCTACAGTATAGTTATTGATATTGTTCAAGATTTATCTGAATTTTTCAGATTCATCAATTAGTGAGACTTTTCTTTCTCTTATATTGATTGTATCTTGTTCAAATTATGCTTTTTGCTTATGGCACATTTAGTTTACAAAGGATATTACATTCTTTCCTCCTTTAACTTCATTTTAGTAAAAAAATTTAAGTATTTATTTGGGAATATTAACACGCGAGGTGATGTCGACCTAAATAAATATTTAAAATACCCATAGACTTTAGGGACATTTATAAATGACATTCAGGATATTTCTTTTCATAGCTTTAGCTTGAGTCTTGAGATTTTGGTTCCTTCTACTCTATGCTTTATGTTGCGGATATTGGTGGAGAATTATTTAATTTTTATTTACTGACTTATCAGGTGATTTTTGTACCTTCTGACCCATGCTTCTTGCTTTGTCGGTCTTCATGAAATATATGCCAAAGACCTAAAACTTTTAGGTTTATATTAGGTCAGTGGTGAGAAGTCATCGGTCTAAGGCTTTGTGAATAACATACTTATTGATGACAAGATCTTCTTAGTTCAGGTTTTATCTTTTCATGAACTTTGCGATAATTTCTTCTATCAGTTGCTTTATATATTTAGTGGACTTGCTGAAGAAATTTTTTTTAATCCTTGCTTTGTACTTTATGGATTTGTTAAAGAATTTGCATGTTTTAAATTCAATTGATAGTGTCAAATGTGGGTAGTATCTTGATCCTTAACCACTTAAGAAGACTTTAATCTTATTTGCTTGAGTTCATCAAATTAGGAGAGCTAAGATTTAATAACTCTTCGTCTTCTAGTTTCTGAGATGCTGGTTCCTCTACTACGGCCTTTCTCATGGCGTGTTGAGTAGATGAACTGTCAGCGATCTGACCATATTTGAGCTTATTTGATCCGACCTCTTACACCCATTCAAGATTCAGACTTGAGCTATAGGAAATGCACTTCCCAATACTGAATTTACTAAAGTTAGTAAATTTGGAGTCCTTCTTTGTGGTTGAAGATTTAGTGCCTACACACATTTAATAGTTGCTCATGACTCCTTCTTCCCACTAGAACTTTGATTCTCTGATCAATAAGGAGAATTTAGTTGACTACAGCTACTTGGACTTATCGAGTCAAATTGACCTTCGTACTTCCTACAGTCCCTACTGACTGGTTGATGAAGTGGGATTTCCTCTACTATAACCTTTCTTGTGGTGTGTTGAGTAGATGGAGCTGTCAGTGATCTAATCATATTTGGGCATATTAGATCTGGCCTTTTACACCCTTTCAAAACTTAAGCTTCAGGGTGTTGAAAGACTTTAAATTATTCTTGCTCAATTTATTATAGTACATAGTCTCAAAAGTCTCTTTCTTTTCTTTTAAATATTGGTATGTTGAAGAAGGTGGTATTTCAAACTTTTGAAAGATTACCTGCATATACTTTAAAAAAGAATTCATTTATAGAGAAAAATTTTGCATCCTTTTATATGAGGAATGTTTATGTTAATAATTTTTAATATTTATTCAGGGATCTTGACATGTAGCGCGATGTCGACCCGAATAAATATTTAAAATGTCCTGTGCCTTATAAGGACATTTTAGAATAGAATAAATTTAATATTTTAAGATTTTAACTATTTATATGGGGATCTCAGCGCATAGCATGATGTCAACCCAAATAAAAATTTAAAATGCCCCTGTCTCGCACGGAGATTTTGGATAGGCTTTATATTTTGAAATTTTAAATATTTATTCAGGATCTTGGCACATGAAGTGAAATCAACCTAAATAAATATTTAAAATACCCCCAGTCTTATGTGGGGAGTTTTAAAAGGCATTCTTTCTACACAAGAGAATTTCAAAATATAAATATGCATTGACAAATATGCACATAATACTTTGATCAGTGTATATTACATTAGATATGAAACTTTTATGTGTGATATTTCTTTAAATATTGGTCATTGATCGGCGGCATCGGCCTCTGGCCATCTAGATCGATTAACTGATAAGCTCCTCCTTGAAATACCTTCTCAATGATAAATGGTCTTTCCAGTTGGACATAAATTTACCACCAATTTTTTGGTGTGGGACAAATGGGCTTCTCAACACCATGATCAATTCCCATTCTTTGAATTGATCGATGACGCACCATTCGATAAAATAATTTCATCATTCTTGCTCGGTATATTTTCAAAGTTTATTGAGCTTGTAGTTTAACCTCATCGAGTGTGTCGAGCTCTTCCATTTGTAGGTGAGCATTTTTCTCTTGAGTGAGATCATTTTGGATTGTTACTCGGGGTGACGATAGTTTAACTTCCAGTGGCAATACTACTTCAATTCTGAAAACTAATAAATAAGGAGTGTCTTTGGTTAGCATTTTGTAAGTTTTATGATACGCTCATAATGCATTTTCCATTTTAGTATGTCAATCTCTTTTATTCTTGGTGAGTATCGTCTTTAACAGTTTTATCAATACCTTGGTTAAGGCATCCGTCAAGCTATTTGCTCTTGGATTATATATTGATGAATATTGCCAATGAATTTTATGCCGATCAATGAACTCATAAATTTTGTACTCTTGAATGCGATATTATTGTTTGAGATAATGCGACATGGAAAATCAAATATATATATGACATTATGGGTGAATAAGTTGATCACATGCTTAGAATAACTTCTTTGAATGGAGCTGCTTCTACGCCCCTATAAAAGTAGTTTGTTACTGCTAGAATAAAGCGATGTACCATTGATGACGATAGATCTATTAGCCCGATTATATCTATACCCCAGCATTAAAATGGCTAGGATGATACTGTAGGGTGCAATGCATTTAGAGACAGATGTATAACATCACTGTGGATCTAACATTCATGGCACCTATTGACTTGGTCAATACAATATCTTACCATTGTCTGCCAATAATAATCCATCCTTTTAATTTTAGCTGTCATCTTGGGACCTGACTGATATGCTCCATAAAGTTCTTCGTAGACTTTTACTACTACCCTATCAACTTCCTTGGTCCCTAAGCATCTCAGCCACATTTAATCAAATGCTCGACGATACAATGTGTTGTTGATAAACACATATCATAATACTTTCTTTCGAATTTATGTGGCTAGAAATTTATCTATTATGAATTTACTTTCTTTGAAATATTCGATGAATGGTTGCCTCTAATCATCTTTTACTTCAATATCTAAGCAATATAACCACGATTCTGATGCTTGACTAGCTTTACGTTTCTTGGCTACATGATATCCTTTAGAATAAATTTTTATAATGATATAGTAGAGAGGTTGAGAGTCAATCGGAATTGTATCTCGCTGGATTGAATCTGGTACTTCTTCTACCTTTGAGAATTATAACCGAGCGGGCTCTAAGATCCTACAGATGTAAACTCTAATGAATATAAGCCTCTCCTCATTGGTATTCATCATTTCCTTTGTCAATTTGGCCATGCAATCTACTTTGTTATTTTGACCTCAAAGAACTTGAGCTATTTTAATACTCGGCACCTATTTCAGAAGCTCGAGAGCTCACCGGTGGTAGTGGGCCAATTCAAGTTTGTAAATCTTATTAATGCCCAAGACTTAATTTATCACAAGTTGAGAATTGTCGAAACTTTAGAGATTTTGAATTCTAATACTGATTGTAATCTCTAGTCCTACTATTATAGCTTCATATTAGGCTTCATTATTGGTCCAAGGTTCAATCAAACTAAATAAAAATCTCATTATGCCTCCCTTTGGTACTTTAAAAATGAGACTGATGATAGTTCGGGCCCTTACAAGATTTGGAGGTCGGGTAGGTTTAATCGATGATCCCCCGTTGAAATACATCTCCCAAAAGGGTTTTTCATTCTTTTTGACCTACATGATTTTCTCATCGGGCAAATCACTATTGAGTGGAGAGTCTACTGAAAATTGATGTGCAGCGAGAAAATCTGTCAAAGCTTGTCCCTTAACCACATTTTATGGCATGTATGTGATATAAAATTTAGTAATATTACTACACACCTGGCTAAACAACCTGTCAACACTAGTTTTATCATCAAGAACTTCAGCGGATCAACCTATAATATCAATATAATCTTATGAGAAAGTTTTTTTTTTTTTTTTGAAGAAATGCAAATTGCATTAAAAGAAGAAAAACCTAATACAATCTAAAAAGCAAAAGCTTTGAGAAAGTATATAGTGATGAAGTTTCTGGACTGCAAAGATTAACACCTGACATTGCTTCTCAATTAGGGAATAACAAATTTCTACTCCAATCAGCCTCCGACTGATATAATACAACACATTTTCTTTTTCCTTCTTCATTGTGTTGGGCCAATAATACTCTGAGTGACTATTCTAGTGTTGTCATGTACAGTATAAGTGGCTTCCCCAAAATTGGCACAACAAGAATGGGCGGGTTTAATATGTATCTTTGATACTATCGAATACTTCCTAACACTCTTTGTCTCACTTTAAACAAACTTTTTTTTTCATTAATTTGGAAATGGATGGCACCTACTCGACAGATTCAATATAAATCGTTGAATGAATGCTAGATGTCCTTGCAAGGAATGAAGTTGGCAGAGATTTTATTGGAGGTGGCATCTCCATGATTGCTTTGATTTTATAGGGGTTGATCTCAATTCCTCAGTGGAAAATAACGTACCCCAGAAATTAATCAGAAGAGACACTAAAGACCCATTTTATAGGGTTCATCTTCAGATCAAACTTTTTTTATTCTTTCAAATACGATCCTCGGGTCATTTATCTGATTATTGTGGTCCATGCTCTTACCAACCAGGTCGTATACATAACGCTCGACCTTCTAATGTATTAATTTATAAAAGATATGTGTTATTACCTGTTGTTAGGTGGCACCAGCATTCATCAGGCCAAATGGCATGACTGTATAGCAAAAAATATCGATGAGCATTCTAAATTATGTGTGTTTTTCATCTTTGGGTGCCATCTTGATTTGATTGTAACCCAACGATCCATCCATAAATGAAAACATATCGTAGTTAGATAAGTTAATTACTTGTATTTCTGATATATAGAGTGACAGTCATCTTTTGTGCATGCCTTGTTTAGGTCCCAAAAATCAATATAAATGTGAATTGGGCTATTCTTCTTTTTAATAGGGATGATATTGCTGATCCAATCAGTATGTTTTTCTTTAAGAATGAAGCATGCCTCTATGAGCTTCTTAGTTTTGACAATTACTTATTCCTTAATTTCCAATCTCATTCTCCTTAGAGCTTGCATAACGGGTGTCAAATCTAGTTTGATGGCCATTATGTGAACTGGTATATTAGGGGAAAAGCCGAGCATCTCAACATATGTCTAGGTAAAGCAATCCTTGAATTCACATAGAAGATCTTTCATTTATTCTATTTTCTCATCGGGTAGAAGAGAACTGATAAAAGTTGGGCGAAGGTCCTCAATTCCTAAGTTAACTTTTTTTAACTCTTCCATAATGGCTGTCTGCCCACCATCTTCTAATTATTCTGGATTGGCTTCTATGAGTTGATCATCATAGATATCAACTTTGTATATATCCTCCTTCTCATCATTATTAGATTTTATTTTCTCGCATGTGATTGCTCGGCAAATCTCCTTCTAGAGGTATGTTTGCTTGATGAATCTGATACCTTTATATACAGCTATATCCTTCAATCATAATGGACACATATCAATATTCCTTCCAAACCAGAGGCTCAGGCATGTACAAAGTTGTCGTTTGGTGGTTAGAATATTGATTTTCTTTTATAGCATTCTTTGAATACCTTTGGTATTAAACCTAGGTAGTCTTATAGGTAGTAACTCTTAAGAATCGAAGAGCATTCAACATAAATCATGATTCTCTTCTTTGCGCTTTCCCATGGAATATAATATGTTCTCTGGTGCAGTCTCTTTTTTAAAAGGAGATAGATAATAGATGGTGAGTTCTTCAACCTTATATATCTCACTTGAAATAATTTCTTTGAAGTGTTGTAGGGGAATACGCGTGACTATGAGTATTCTATCTGAGATCGATAGACTGCTTATTCTTCTGAAGAATACACCATACACCATGTTCATGCAGATAGAGTCATAGTCATAACAATCGTTTAAATATTCAACTACCCTACTCCATTTAGTCGTAGACTGGTATACTCTTCGGGATTTGGTAGGAGTGACATCATCTTCATATATGTCACTCTCTAGATGAGATACATATTTCTTTTCTTTGAGAATGGTTGGTGCTCTTGGAAGAGTCGACGTTGTCTTCTTTCTCCCCACATGCTTCTTCTCACCTTCCTATTCGAGTAGCTTTGTAACCTTTGAATTTGATACCTTAGCCTCAAGGGAGCTCGATGACTTCAGCTTCTTTGGCATGATGTATCTGGCATCTTTATGTATTGTTACTTCATAGACTGCAAATGGCTGGATATCGCCAGAGATTTTTAATTCTTCTCCATCCCTGAGATATTTCATACACTAGTATAGTGTCGATGAGACAACGTCTTATTCATTCAACTAGGGGAGACCTAGTAGTGCCTTGAATAAAGTGCTCACATCAATTACATGGAACTTGGCTTCCATATGAAGTTCTCCAAATATAAGGAGCATAAATGATCCAAGGGTCTTCTGCCCTTTCTCGTTGAAGTCGTGCACCATTAGCTTATCTGGCCCGAGGTGTTCCACATCGAGGCAAAGTGATCTCAATGCTCCAAGTCTCATGAGATTTAGGGAAGATCCTGGATCAATAAGGATCAGACTGATTATCATTTCATTGCTATCTGTAATAACATACAAAGGGCGATTATGATCTGCTATTCCGAGCATCATGTCCTCTTCGGTGAAGGTGATGAACAACTCATTAGGGCTTGTAAGACTTAGATCTTGTTATGATTAGAAAAATATGCCTTATATCTTTCGAGATTTTTGAGAGCTTTAATCAAAGTCTCCCAAAGGTTCTTAGACATTACCAAGGCATAGTATATGCTGAGTTATACAGGTATTTTTTCAGATGGGATAAGATATTATAATCTATCCTATTAGTCAAAGTATTATTTTTCTTAGGATCTTCAGAGATAATATCATAAATTATGACTATCTCTTGTCCCTTTATCTTTATTGGAGACCCATTTTTTTGGTGGAAAAGGCAATACTTATCACTTCTCAGCTGCCCTTGAGCGATCTCCTCTTGTTCAAACTTATTTAATGAGATGTTTTCTTCAGAGTCAACCATTACTGCATCAAAAGATTCATCTATGGATTAAGAGTCACCACCCAGGTTTACATATCCCATCTATGATGCTATGTTAGGGTCTGACTCATCTGTCTTTAAAAAATACAAATCCCCATCTAAATTATAATCCATCGGCGATACCATCATACTGGATTCAAAGGCTGCCTCCTCAGTGCATTCTTCTTTTATCAGCATATTTGGCACCATAGAGATGACCCAACATACTTTTACCCAAAGGAAATCCTCATCATCTTCTTTGATTTCATTTACTTTAAGCTCTGACATGAAGTCAGCGAGCTTAATAGATCGTCTCATAGTCTAGTAATATTTGTCCAAACTGTCAGTAGCCCGTTTAAGTTGCAGTCTTTTTCTCCATAGACATCTTTAGCTTGGTCTTCATTTTAGAAAATCTCACTTTTCTAGACCTTGAAGAGCCATCTTGGTTGGGAAATTATTTAGAAGTACGTGTTACAGGAAGAACTTCAAATCTAGCACCAACTTAATAGGAGATTTCTAATACACATCCGAAACTCCTTCAAGCTGCTTTAGTATTTTTATAGTCTTCTTTGATATTTT